>WIXG01000196.1:0-148893 GCA_009869945.1 Mesaphorura yosii
GCCCTGAAAGAACGATTTCAGATGAAACTAGTTAAAGAGAGCTTGTTTGCAGCCCGCATGAATGGGTCGTTCATTTCTTGGCTCATCACTCATCGCGACGAAGATGAAAGAATCTCGTCTCACACGAGATGAAAGAGAGAACTGTTCTCAAGTGCAGATGTTATCTGTCGAAATGACTCTGACGCGTGTAAATTGCATTTTAGCACTACAAATTGTGTGCATTCGTTTGTGAGAGTGGAACACGCAACGCGAATTTCATGGAAAGAGCCGTCTGTGTGAATTTACCTGGCTTGGATGAATCCGATGAGTTTGAAGTCAGGGTTCCGCTTCGAGTAGACGACGATGAAGAGCGTTCCTCGCGACAGCGACTTGAGTTGGTCTAGTTCCAAAATCGTCCTGATTTCAATCGCATTTGTGTCATACTGAATCTTGTTCAGTTGCTGCGATTCCTCCACTCCTTTGCCAGAGGCGTCCGCGATACGAACACTGATTCCAATGTCTCGGTCCTCCTCAAAGTCTCCGTTGAAGATAACGTTCATATAAACGGAGCCAGTCGAGGCCGAAATTGTAATGATTGCCAGTCCACCAGTCCCCTGCAATAAACAACCGACGAGCAACATTAAACAGGGCCAGAGTTAGAAGTCTTGTTTTGGTCTAATTAGTACTCACAGTCTGTGTGGATGGTTCCAGGAGCGAGCTGTACAGTTCAGTGGAAACGTACTTTTGCTTTGCAACCCTCCCCGCCAGAAACCGGTCGTTGTCGCCATTGATTTTCTCGGTTACGAGAGCTGCGAAGAGTTTTTCCTCCTTGAGGAGTTTTCGGTAAACACGGGCCATTTTCCTCCACACACCACAGATCTTTTTGGTTTCTTGCTGGTAGTTGTTGAGGGTGACTTCTTGCTCCTCCACCACATTTCCCTCGCCGTCCACAAACTGCACGTACTTGGGTCTTGGGAGGGCGTCATTGAACACGAAAGAGAAGTACAGACTTCGACGAATGAACATGAAGCGACCCGAAGCCAGGCCGTAGGTCAGGGGCTCGCCAAGGCCAGTGGACGACATGATTTGGGAAGAAGACCGCGGGGTCAGGAGAGCCGCATACTCTATAAAATTCAATTAACCCAGTTGAGTGAAGTCAAGTTCGTAACATAACCAAGTTGACCGATGTTCGGTTACCTCTGTTGTTCTCGGTGAAGTCGTTGTCGTCGGTTGATAAACCATCCGAAGTTTGATTATCAGCACCTTCAAATTAACCGAAGACTTAGTTTCAAGTCATGTGCACTTGTAATTATTTCTTACTTTGAAACATTTCTGGGCAGGTTTTACAGCACTGGCCTGGGAGAGTGACTGCATCGGCGCACTCAACCTTGGGGCAGGTGCTCCGAATATTCTTGCACCGCACTCGACCAACTATCCGCCGCTTTCTTTGGTTCTGAAAACAAAAACAATGCAATTTCGCATACAAGATTTCGTATGACCTCGAATCTACATTCGCAGATAGCAACGCAAAAATTGTTAGATTTTGTCAAGCGTGTATACTGGAAAATGGCAGAGTTAAGTATAAAATGGCAAGTGATATAAGTTTCTTCGAGCAATTTGTCAGGAGACATGTCGGCGTGAAGGCCATTTGATTTTTCTTTGCAACTTTTTCGCTGACGCAAGGAGTAAAATCAGTATAAGTGGGACTGAGTCGAGAGTTTGCTAGTTGTGGAGTGAATCACGGATTCCTTATCAGATTTGTGGCACGCGTTGACGGATTGCCTGCCACAAAACAACCCAAAACACGCGGCGTGTTTGCGAGGTGTACACAAGTCATATGTGCCAGCGAACGAGGCTTGCTTGCTTCCTCGCATGTCGCTTCCGTTTGCGAGAAGAAACCGAGTAATTTGCCAAGAAATCGGCTTCATTTCTTACGTTTACGGGACGAAGCGCAGCGTTGTGCAGAATGGAAGCGGTATTGACGACGCGAGCGATGGCGATATTACGTCCGTGTGTCAAGGACTCGGACGGAGCGAGTTTGAATGTGCAGACATGTGTCAAGACATCACAGGCTCATTTCTACGCCTGGGTTTTTGGCAAACAGTTTACAACTTGGATTCCACACTGCATTTTGAGATGAAATATCAACAGCCGACTACCCATAGCCAGCCGGGCCCGTCTCCGGCTCACAACCTCCCTACGATGAGAGCTCTCATAAATTCAGCCCAGCGTCGCGATGACCGCTCCAAGCCGTTGCGTTATTGGAAGGTGACTCATAGTCACGAGTCACGTGGGCCTGTGACACGTCTTTTGCAGATTTATTGCCACGAATTGGGTCGCAAAGACCTTGCCAGCGCAGTGTAAGTTTGAGAAAACAAATAAATCATTCATTGAGACTTAACCCAAATCTCCCGACTTGCGACTGCCAATTGCGTAACGCTGCGCTCTCGGCTCTCCGTACGAATCACGGGCACAGACTTAATAAAAATATGCGTCGTATTCGCTGGAGCTGGACAGTTGCAAGAACGTGCATTCTGGAGATGAAAATAAATATTGAGAAGGCATTTTCAGCTGACAAAAGCAGTGATGTAATTCCGCGTGCTTGCTTGTTGCAAGTTTGTAAGAGCCAAGCAGAAAGTTTGCACAAAGTTGCATCGTCATTTTAAAGTTGAGATTGTTATTGGACTTTTATCGTCTTATTTTGCGAGCGAGGTCGCGCAGATTTTGAGTGCTCTGCCAATGAGAAATGAGATTGAAACTTTCGCGAGTTGGTTGGGCGTGGAGTTTTGAGTCCGCAAAGTGCCTTTGCTCGTAAAGCCTTTATCGCCGTAATTTACTTGATGAGTTCCATTTTTGCTGATCGCGAAAACTGCCTCTGAATTTATGGGATGCGCAATAAAAATGTGTCAGACTGCATTAGTGCCGTTACTGCACACTTCAAGGCCACCCCAACAACTCCTCCGGACAACTCCTGCACAGTCAGCACTTTTGACGAACAATTTCGTCCCGCAGCAAATTGAAGGTCATTCGAGAAAGAGGAGCCAAGACGTTGGAAAACACACATGCAGAGTTCAAGGTAGAAAAGACACGCAAATGGCACCAGACAATGGATGAAAATTAAAAGCCTTGAACCATTGGCGAAATAAAACGTAACATTTATCAGTATAGCTGGTCTGAAATGATTGCGGAGGAAAAGTTGCAGGAAGGCGACTCTCAAACGCCAAACAGCCGACCCGAGAGCCAGAGGACTTGGAGAAGGAGCGGTTCATCGGTCGGTCCGAGCCTCTGCGGGCCTGTGGGATGCCTCATTCTGAGGATCCGGCCGAGTGTGTGATGTCGTTGGAGTGGAATTCATACAAACTGCCAAAATTCCCCACATTTTGTGGACCCGCGTCTCTGCCGAGCATTAGCGTAATGGTTTAGCCCATAATAAAATGTTGGCTTCGTATTTTGCTGTGTGAAATGACAGTTTTAAGTGGATATAATTTCTGTGAATATTTATTGCATTTAATGGCACAGCGTAAATTTGGACTTCATCATTCTTCCTTTGCCAATCAATTAATTTGAGCAGAAGCCACCTCGGAATAAAACGCTTCACTTGTTTGACTGATCGCATTTGTCGACTTGGAGGGACGCCAAGACTGAATTAAAGTTGGCAGCTCGGCAAATAAAGCATCCGATTCAAAACGAAAACGACTCACAAACAAGACAGCCAAACACGGCCTTCCTGAAAACAACGCAGGAAGTAACGCAGGATCAAGAAAGTATCAGACTCCAGAAAGCACAGTCTCAGCCCAGTGAAATCATCCGCCGTTTCATGCATGCTGCACTGTAATTACGAATTTGGAAGTGTCCAGCAGACAGGCAGCGAGGCAGCTCAGAAATTAGAGATGAGGCGGCTGACTCACCGCTGCCGCCACGCCGAGTTGAATAACAAGTCCATTATGACATGCACAAAAAAGGCAGGCGACTGGGCGGCACGACGCGTGTCAATGTCAGCCTGCTCGTTCCAGAATCGTCCCGTGTATCATGTTAATAATGGCCTGCATGATTTGAATCACTGCATTCCAACCATGAGATCATCTTCCAATTGATTCAATTTTTTGCAACCATTTTTATCTCGTTAGCATGCGAAAGGGCAAAGGCGAAAGATGCGAGAGCGAGAGAGTTTAAGAGTAAAGAGACGGACTTACGGCTTCGCAGGTGCACTCAATGCAGTGCATGATGCCAAACGGTTCTCCCAAGTCGGGGTGCCAAGTGTCACCAATCTCGTGCACATTCTTCCCCAACCGACATTCTGCAACAAAAAATAAGTCATGCCATTAAACGCCCGCCCGTCTTCACACTCGTGAGAGAGCAACAAGTGAACTCGACTCTGCACCAAATCTCCAATAAATGCATCAAATATTCTAATAAAAGTGTATTTTTATTTTTATTAATATTCTGGCTCCGAGGCTCCGTTCAAATTGTCAAAACTCGGCTTGGAGGCCGGCCAATTTTTACTCAGCATTCGCAAACAGGATTCGCTCATCTTTCTTCAAAATTTCTGTTTTGCAATTTCAGTCGCAGATCCCTAAAATTTCTAGAATTCCTAGCTTATATCGCTTCATATATGGACAGGGCACCGTGATCAGCGCGGTCAATGAATCAGACGCGTGATGCACTTCAAACGGGAGACGTTGGATGATGGAGCAGAATGGACCACCATGCAGGCGTGATCTCCGACTGTGAAAGCGGACATTTGCAGAAGCGCCTGCTCGTGAAGACCCAAATAATTGCAACGGATTTGATGTTATGCTGAGTCGCAATTGACATCAGAAGAGAAGAGTAAAGTCGAAGCGCCAGAAAGTTGCAAAAAAAGAAAAAGTTGTGTTGTCGGAGTTGTTTATTTGCCATGCACACATGAATGAAATTCCTGGCTCATGAGTTTCGCCTGCCAGTGCCCGTGTGTGCTCGTTGAGTGTCGGCTGTTGCTGTTCTCAGGCAGGCGTAATATCAAAAGTACACAGGCCGTGTTGGTTTTATCTCGCAGACTCAAAATTGCAGACTGGCAAGAAAAAATCGTGGCGCCCAAAATCTTGCTCCGTTAATCTTGATGCCTCGCAGCAGCACAACTTTGCAGACTGACTCCAATCTGCACAAATCCTGAATTTATGACACTCCAAACTCACTTCAGCCGCCAACATCTTTCGATGCCATGCGAAAAGAGTAAACATAAAAGTGAGTCTTGCAAATTAGGCAGTGTTTAATGCGTTAATTGCCCGCCTCGCCTGCATTGTTGCAGTCTGACGTCTGTCATTAAGCAACAGAAACAGTGTTCGATGTCATAAAATAATGCGCTAGTCGCATGCCGTGCTTTGGTCGTGGCCAATCACAGCTCGTTCCTATCATAATTATTATTTTCTCTGTGATTTTTTTGTAGCCGTGTGTCTGGCGTCAGGAGTCCGACTACAACGCAAAAAGTCTCCAACTTGTTTGTCTGACGACGGCGAGTTTTATAGGCTGGCAGGGAAATATATGGCAGCGGGCTTGCAGAAATTATTAATAATCCGAGCGACTCCAATCCACAAACTCAGCTCTTTATCTTTGTTTACATAAAACTTTTATGACTGCAGCGCAGCGATCTCACTCAATTAACTCACTCCACTAATTCATTAATTTATGACATGTGCTCCTGCTCTCCCGCATTCCATGAAACATTCTCCCTGTGCTGCAAATCTGCACAGACAGCACTTGCCTTTTCACTTCAGTCGCCACGGTTTATGCAGGTTCGAATAGTTTCCTTGCAAAGGTCAGACTTGTCTCAAGCGTGTTTAGTTTGGAAAATGAGTTTCAAATCGGACTAATCGGAGAACTGCTGAGACTGCACTCTGGCCTGAGCAATCGGGAAAGTTGCCAGATAACCGCCGCCGTGTCTGTTTGGGAACGAGCAATTGCTTTGTTTGCATTCTTGTATTTGCCATTGCCATTTACTGATTTCCTCTGTCGACCCATCAAAATATTGGTTTCCGAGTAATCCGTTGGAAATGGCAACTGCAAACAGACAACACATTTCACACCGTCTTGGTCTTTCCTCGTTACATGACAAATGAGTAGCGTCTCTCTGATTCTCAGACTGAGCCTGAGCTGGTTGGTGCCACTCTGACCAACCTACCACAACTCCACAACGCACAAAACCAAGAAGAGTCGCGGCGGTGTGAACTCGAACAGCGACAGCATGTGGCCGCTTATCAGTTGGGTGACGCTGACGCAGAACTTTGCCGGCTCTGAACATGCCACCGTGCAAATATCCACAAATAGAACTCAAATTTCACTACGAGGAGGACACGACTCAAGTACGGCCCAGGGTTAATGCATACGCGTACGAGCAAGCACGTAGGGGCAGAGCAATGAAGTCGTAAACGAAAGCTACACGAACGCCATTTACGTTTACGCATTGTTGTCTCAGGCCGCAATTATCGAGTCTGCATTGTGGCGTGGCGTGGCCGTGGCAGGAATTGTTGGCCAGTCGTCTCTCTCGCGCGATGCGCGTATTAATAAACGGCGCGGCTGGTGAATATTCATCAGTCGTTTATTATGCATTGTGATTGCCTTCCAAATTGATAAATCTCGGAGCACGACTTATGCTAATGCAAAAAGTGAGACAAACAAAGGGAGACAATGACAGATCGCAGTCACAGGCTTAAAATTAGCCATCCTGAGAGAAGAGTCTAATCTGTAGAGAGATCTTGTACGTACGAGTGAGTATGCACGACGAGAAGCAGAGCGTCGCGTCGTATCTCCGCCGTCATCTCGCCCTTCTCAGTTTTATAACCCTTCAGACCGACAATGCAATGCGATGCGGAGACGCAACGCGCGGTGGAATGCGATCTTCACAGACGCAGACGCACAAAACACCATGCAATTTCAATGCCGACTCAAGCCAGGCAGTGGAAAACTTGAAGTCGAAGCACAATTCACAGACTCGGTTAAGAATGACGCGAGTGGCGAGTGTCAATGCTGCAACTTTTTAAGCAGCGTTAATGCGAGATCAAAAGTGTGAAATTCATCCTGCGCCCTTCCCCTTTCCGTTTCCCTCTTCATTACTCACAATGAACACACAAATTCGGCATTCACTTCCAGTCGGTCGTGGAAATGATTGCGTATAATTAATTTGAATGCAAGGAAGGATAAAAGATGTCTAACCTCCTGCTCGTCGTCCCTTCTTGCGTCCGAGACCCCCGTCCACGGGCTTCAGAGGGAACTTTGACCGGTGCGACCTTCGCAGGTTCCGGAGTCCAGCCACTCGCATGCTGTTCGCGCCTCCTCCATTGCCACCACCACCGCCGCCAGAACCGCCACCGCTCTTGGCGCCCTCGCTGACCGACACTTGCGTCGACAGTAGGAGCACCAGCACCGCCGAACTCAGCATCAACCACACACATGCGTATCGACGCATTTTGTGGCTTCGAATTGTAATTGCACGGACGAAGTTTGTCCAAACACTGAAACACGGAACTTCAGGTTCTCAGCGGAGGACACGAATTCACGGCTAATCAAATGAATAAACTGTAAATTAGACTTGAAGTTGCGACACAGAGTCACATTCTGAGTTTGGGCTCTTCACAAACGATGTAGCAATTAAATAAAAATTCACCATTCACGAAAATCTTCGCAATTTGTCTTGTAATGAAATGTAATGAGTTTGTCACAAGTCACAACTTTCCCGTCGTCTTTGTCGACTGGCTTCTGAGTTTCAGCTTACTTTTTTGTGTGTCTCTGCGCAGTGTTTCTCGGTATGAACACCAAAGCAAACTGAGCCCAATCGAAAGAGACTCTTGGCTTTTGCGAGTTCCAGTCGTGCTTTGTGTTCACTTGCACTCGTCGGGGAAGCTGATACAGCCACAGTCTCCGAGCCAGCAGAACAAATGAAGTGGTGAGGAACCAACACGCAGTCACATCGCGATGGGAATCTGTTTTTCGGTACTCGGAATTCTTCCTCGCATTCCGCTGTCACAGTTAACCTGGCCAGTCAACGAGGATGTTTGTTGTTTCGCACCTGCACTTAATTGGACACTGGTCGCACTTCAGGCACAAAGTGCCAATGCCAAATTTGGGCAGGTCAGAGCTAAAATGCACGCTGAAATTTCCTTGAACACGAACTGTGCCGGCTCATCTGCTGAGTCTCAACTGAAACACCCACAACAGAGTCTCAGCCAGCCGATCCTCTGAAACAATGCACTTCCCTTCAAGTACGCAGTCACCGCGTGTGTGTATTAATTAGTAAGGAAAGGATTAAGCTCGCCCGACTCACGTACACACTTCTAATTTTGACCATTTCGGTTTCCTTGTGTCGCATACGAACTTCGATTCTTAAAACGCAGTGCATTCATGTTCGGTGTCATCTTCCCGAAAGACAAAAGCGAATGCGAATGTCGACCCTTCAATTGAGAACTAATGAACATTACCATTGAAATGATCAAGCGATGCATATTCTTAACCTGAATACTATGCTGGGTCTTCCAACGACACGACGCATCCGAAAATCAGAGTCGAAGCTCGCATTCCAAAGGCGCAGGTCGGAGAAAGAAGGAAGAGAGCATGAGAATGAGAATGGGATTGTGAATGAATGAGCGGACCACCCTCCTTGGTGGAGTGGATGAGACGACGGATGAATGGCTTGGCAGCAAAGGTGAGTGTTTGTGTGAAGAGACGCGCCTTGACTACAACTACACATGTTTGCTCTTTCGGCGCAGCGCAGCAAAGGTGAGAAGACTCCGGAGGAGGCCATCCCGAGCCTCCTTTGTGTAAGTGACACTCGACGCTTCAAAATATCACTCATAAAACACTCGGCAAACACAAATTGAGCGAAAGAGCAAAGGCAAATGAAGGAGGCAGGCAGACAGCGCAGCGGTGCACTTGGCTTGGCAAACGGAAGACGGACCGGCGGGCGGGTGAGGGACAGAATGTCTACGAATTCCTTTCTGCTCAAACAAAATCCCTTTCTTAAAATAACTCCTGCCTTTCAAGACGGATTGACGCCTTTGTTGTCTCGACTGTCGGTAATTCCTGACTCGACTAATTACACTCGACACGTCCACCGTCAAAACAAAACTTCTCACGATGGCCATGACAGAGTTCACGCTCACATCAACCACTCAACTCGGGCTTGACGGCGGAAAACTGGCGATCTGACCAAAATGAAGGATTCCGAAGAACTCAAACTGCGTCTCGCAAGAGCAGCAACGAGACAGTCCTGAATCGCCAGAAACAGGGCTTTGCGCATTTGAAACTGACAGCTTTTCACATTTCACAAGTAGCGTTCCAATTAGCGTTCACGGTTTCGGGTGATTCCTGGTTTATGAGCGAATGGCTCCTCCGCCTCGGCCTGCTATTCTGTTGAACAAGTGTGCAAGAGGCCTCGACCAAATCGGATTAAAATTCCACGGGCTTATGTCGAGCGAGACAGCTTGGCCCTAATAAATTTAGCAGTAAATTCTGAACCAACAATTCATTTTATTATTCCAACCAATTCGGTAGCAGAGGATCAGGCAGGAGCAGAATGCAGCGATGCAAGTGGGCTCATTGTTCGCTCGTAAATGCCTCAAAGCAGAGATTTAAGGCTTAATCCATTGGTTCGAATTCAAAGAAAAGCCTCAGCTTCAAAGGAAAGAAATTTGCATCGTAAAGAGGTGAGAAACTTTGTTTCCAGTTTACAACGTTTACTTCGTTTAGAGATTACGAATCGACTGCCCCTTTTGTCCAGTGCTCATTCTCGTTTCGTCTCAGGGTTTACGACCGAGTAATCCCATCATCCAATTTTCTTGGTAATTTGTTGTCGCTCGAGACAGAGTGGAGGCGGACAGAGGCGGCTCTCCTCTTTCTGCCACCTTCCTCGGGCTCCGTGAACAACGGTTAGCTTCCTCTAATCGACTACTCTGTAGCGGCAGACAATCGTCTACGAGTTCTAAGATATTCGCTTTGACCACGCCAGATGGCGCGCGCAGCCCTTCGTTCATCGCTCATATTCAGATGACAACACTCGTGCGAATAGACTATATTTCGAATCATATTGGATACACGAGCAAACTGACACAGAATGCTTCACAATTTACTTTATTCCTGGAATTTGAGGATTGAAAATGTTATGTTTTCAATAAACGAAATAAATTGACGGGTGTGAAAATCTTTGAGATTCGAAGAAGTAGAAAGGCATTGCTTGACTTTTATACTTTTGAGTTGTGATGTTTTACTTGTGGGTTACGAAGTGATTGACAGATTTAAGAGGGAGTGGATAATTCCGCTGAAACGTGGAGAGAAAGTGGGCCTTGGCGGTTGAGGAGGGCAGACAGTTTCCGCAGGCGAGGAGCAGCAGCTTGTCGGCTCGCACTGCCGCCTGGTAGTCTTGGAAGGTGATGCTTCCGTTCTTGTCCACGTCCAGCTTCTTGAGGGCGATGTCGACAATGTCCTTGATGCTCTCCTCAATGTCCTCCTCGATCCCGGGTAGCCGAATGAGGCAGGTGCGGAGGCAGTGGTACAGCTCCTCACGCGCCAACGCCCTGTCCCCGTTGATGTCGTACACCGAGTAGCAGAAGTGAATCTGCTCCTCCAAACCGCCCTTCACCAGCACCGAAAGGCCAATCACCCACTCCTTCTCGTCAACCTACCGCATCGGCAGAGGCGCAATACAACAAGAAGAGGACATCAATTAACCATCTGCCCGTTAACCAACGACAATTTCCCCCGTTAACCGAACAGCAGTTTACATGCATTATGAGAATAATTTCCGCAGGAATGAATTAAGACGTCGTAAATTATGCATGCATTCCGCAACATTTAATCCATTTTGCATGGGGAATGGCATCCCCCAGCCAGTTGGATGGCAAAGGTTGGAAAGGCGGTGAGTGTGATATTTGCGGACGTTGAATAAACATAACCTTTCTGTTGTCATTGTGTGGATTATACAAGTCGTCGTAAATAAATGATTTTTTTCATTCCATTTCATCCACACTACACTGCCTTTGAATCCCCCGTGCAATGGCAATTACGTGCGAATGAACCGCCTTTTGTCATCCGGCATTATCCCACTACTTATCTCAAAAGAGCCTACTTTAATTGCCCCAATTTGGACGGGAATGAAAAGACTCTCTCCACACACAAACATAGCAGTGCGCGTCTGCCCTGCAAGGCATTGTGTACCCTGCAATTTTGTACGTGCGCGTGCTTTGTCTCAGCCTGTGTCAACAACAGCCGAATTATCCTGCCAAACATGTCATTCCACCAAACCCGCACCCACGCACACAACTAATTAAATGGCCGATTCTCTCTCGAACGTGCATTGTCCAAAATCACAAAATAAAGCACACGGACAAAGAAAGAGGGACTTAATTTTAGTAACCAGCGCAATTATCAGACACTTAAAACTATCAGAAATCGATGCGCAAGGAATTCCAAGCGGGGCAAAATCTAAACAACTTTTGTTTCTGGCGGCTAAAAATTCAAGGACATTGTAAGCCTGGATGGCCTTGAATATTTCTAAACCACAAAATGCAAAGGCACAAACGAATGTGAAATCCTTTACCGCGTTAATTTCCGGATTTCTGCAATTCGATTAGATGGGTGCCAGACTGTCTGGTCCCAGGTGGCTTGAGCACGTGTGGGAAAGCGGTTTCCACTCCGTGCTAATTAATTTGCTACACAAATAAAAAGTGTCGCATCCCGAAATCGAAGACGCTCACTCTGCACACTCGCACATGACAGCGGAGTTGGCAGACTCAAATTCGGAGCGAGAAACTCAACACTTTAATCTCCCAGCACTTGATTGAATCGCTACACGAAGGCGAGGCGGGCAAATTCTCCACGCGCAGCCCTCACGCGGTCGACACGATACGCTGTCACAACAAAGTCATTAAATTACGTGGCAACGTGAAAGGCAGCGGGGGAAAAGTAGCTCGTCGTTGTGCTGTGCCGAGAAGAATGAATGAAAGGCTTGCAGTGACGAAATGACGGAATTTTATGGACGGAGGCTTTACAGGCAGCAGAACAATTGAGGAGGTGCGAGAGTTTTACGATTTCCCGAGAGACTTCGTTGCAGAGTGACAATGGCAACTTTTACTCTGCCGTTGAGTTACAAGGTAAACTTATCAAACAGTCATCTGCAAGGACGGGTTGCCCAAAATTAGATTAGGCCACGGCTCAGCACGGGTCAGCGTACAAACGCCGACGGGAATTGAATTCGACCGTCCAACAAAATTCGTCTTTGAGAGTGGGCACAATGACGAATGCGAAAATGATGACGAATGAAGGCCAGCCTCGAAACCCCTTTGCGAATCTCCAAATATCCGTTTGGAAATCATGTGCGAATAAAATTTTCTCTCGTCCGAATAAGTTAGCTCACTGCGTGGAGTCTGCGAACTTTGTTGCAGGAAGCTTAGTCTCATTATGCCCTCAGAGACTACGAGTTTATGTTTATGCGGTTCCCGTTTTATGACGAAGAGAAACACGCCACACTCGGCTTAGCTTATTTGAATAAAAAGAGACTATTCTACTCTGAAAGTGAAAGCACTTCCGTCCGTCTTATTTCGCAAGGAAACAGGCACATTACGCGTTCCCTTTTTCATGCCCACCACGCCTGCTGCCTGTTTGTTTCTCATGCAAAGTCATAAAATGAGTAGCGATATTCATTTCGGCAGTAACATTAAATGCGGTGAAGTGATCAAAATCTAAAGAAATGATTTTGTGCCTCGTTCCATTCATGCACTGCACATTGTACTGATTGTACGTGGTGTGAAATACGAAGCGGCGATTTGAGGTCAGAAATCACGTGAACGCTTTCACTCCAGTGCATTGCTTTGATTTGTCTGTTTCCAGTCCTTTCTATTATACTCATTCCTGGTACAAACAAAGCGAAAGCGAAAGAGAAAGAGAGCGATAAGCCAATTTCCAAAAGTATCATTTGCGGTTGCAATTGTTCTAGTTTGGGCTTCGATCTCGTAATTTCAAGACCACGGGGCCCTGGCAGGCGAAATTCTGTCTCTGTACTGAGAAAACTGTATTTAAGACTCGCAAATGCCGTGCTTGTGCTTGGGTTCTGGCTTTGAGAATTTTATTTGGGACTTGAGTGAACTTGTTTTGATGTGCGTGTGTCGTCGCTTCGTGCTCGTCGCGTTCTGTGCAGTCACAAACGCAATTTCACCGTGGGGATTCGTTTTATGGACTTTTACTTCGATGTCGCCGCTTTCCTTCGTGGAAGAAATGAAACGGCCACGACGGAAACTGCTGCTCTATTCTGTCGCCCACAGCTAAAGACCATTTAGACGACGACCATGCGAACACTCGCAACAGCCTCGACCGTGATGCATGGCAGGCATATGGCGAAAAATCAGAATTCTCTTATCTCTCAGGGCGGTTATCATAAACTCAGGGTAGGCAGCCAGTCATGTTGTGTGTTGTGTTTGGGCCGAGCGCTGTGCAAGCCAGTCTCAGCGTCACACTTTTTTATCTCTCGGAGGAAGAAACACGAAACGCGAATTTTTGGCAGACGCTGTTGTTATGAGACCCGTAAATAAACGGAAAACTGAACAATCTCGAAGATAGGCAGGATTAAACGGCAACAGCCGGTGGAGAGCTCAAAGTGTGCTGGGTGATTAAAACCATGCAAAAGTCCCCAAGACCCATTTTGAATTGATGGCCTCGAAATAATTAATGAAGAGGCGGACGAGAGTGTTCTCGGCCTCAAAAGCGTCGTGTCTGATGGGCTGAGGTGTTAAAAGCGGCATAAAAATCATGGTAATGGCCACAATCTCGAAAGTTGAGTGAGATAAGTGCGGAGTGGATGATGGCGTGTAGCCTCCCGCAGCGCAGGGTAGGACGCATTTGCGCGATTGCAAGTGAGAGATTTAGTGTAATGACAACGATACAACAAGGAGCCATCATTCAACAAGGAAAATGAAAACGCGATGAAAGAGACAATTCTGCGTATGCAAAGTAAACCAAGGAAGAATGCGAATGTGGAGAAAGTGCAAATAAAGTCTCATTTGGCTGTGGTATTGAGATGTCAATTTGGGTTCATCCGGAGCGAGATTATGCTGACTAAATCAGCGATGCGGTTTGAAGTCGGGATCAGAATCTACTTTTCCACAAGCTGGCTTTCTACTTTTGCCTTTTGCACTTCACACACGCGAATTAGCATTCCGTGTGTAGTGGTGGACTCACAATGCCGTCGTTGTTTGTATCAAAGACTTTGTGTGCTCGATCGAGCATGATGTCGTCTGTGATGTCAAAGTTGCGTTGCACGACTTCTCGAAAGCAGAGTCGATCCATTTTCCCCTGAGGTTGAGACGCCGTCACTCGCGCGTACATCACAAGCAGACTCAGAACCTGCAATGGAAACGAGGAGCCACATTACTCGACCCGAATATTAAATTAACCCGCTAAGAACAACAACGGAAGAATTGCGCTCGGCTGCCACGACATGAAATTGATAAATGGATCAGCGAATCAATACAAACACGGTGAGGGAGGGCAGAGGCAGAAGGAAAGGTCAGCCTAATCGCACAGGCACTCATAAATCCTCCGTTTATTATAACTCTCATGAAATATTCATCCAAATTGCTCCGAATTCCTCACCCGCCTCGCACAGCTCGAATCTCGCGGAGTGTCGTGTACTGAGTGACACAATGCAAGAATAATGTACAATTTAAATGCATTACAATTTTTGTCAATTCAAATGCGAAGGAAGAGTGGCGTGTCGAGTGACGAGGATCGATTGAATAAATTTGCAATTAAAGTAATGGCAGTCTTGCCTTGCCTTTATTTGGTGTCTTACCTCGTTTGTGGAAAAGTGCGTTTTGCGAGCCAGTGTCTCCGCCAGAATGTGGCTCTGTTTGCTCAGCTCGACTTTCGGCAGGCCGCCAGAGCTGCCAGCACACGGATCCAATAACTCCATTATTAACACTACGCCTAAAATAATATGACGCAGCAATTATAATGCGTTCAATATTTGCTATTCGCTCACAACACACAAGGCAAGCCAACCTCTGCTTCTATCCTGCGAAGCTTTTGAAGCTCTACTGCGCTGCAGAAAGAAAAGACGTTGCCTGGGATCGAATGCAAAGTCAGCAAAGTATTGTTTAATCAATAATTTAAGGCTGATTACACCAAGAGCAGACAGACATCTGTTTATCTCGCGAGAATGATCCGGGAATTAAGGATTACTCGCCTCAATAAGAATTTATGAATTTATGTTGTCCTTCGGGGCGCCCAAAGTGACATTTCATGCGAAATGAACGCGCGCGCGCGCGCCTTCCCCGTCAGTTCTCGTTAAGACACAATTGAATTTTCAACTGCTTAACTTGTCAGGGACGCTTTCTTTTGACTTGGCTTGCCTCTTCTGGTGCGCTGCGAGCGTTGCGTCTTGCGTGGAGTCAGATCCAATGACGCTTATAATGAGGATGAGCCCAAAGCGATCTCCGTAATCTCCCGACTCTTAAATCAGGAGTCTGCCTGCTCGAATGACGTCAACGTTGCAAAGTTGATCTTTAAACTGATACTCGTTAGCTTCTCCCTCGACTGGAGTATACCGGAGTCGAGTGCAAATAAAATTACAAAAATTAAGTTGAGCTGAGAGATGGCGGACGGTTTCTGGCAGCGCGCGAGTTTATAAAAGTTCTAATTACCCGTCGCCCCAACACGAAATCCGAGAACCAAAATTCCGACTAAACTTTTTCTTATTAATCAAGCCCGATTCGTTAATGCTCTCACGAACTTTTCGCGTGCCGAACACAGCACGAGTGCATCAAACATAAAAGGGCGCTGTTCGCGTACTAATTCGGCAATGCCGTGCCCTTTTCTGTACGTGGTGACATTGAACTGAGCACTGAACACAAAACTGGCCAATTAGTTAAATTAGTTTGTGATTTTATTATGCCTGGTGTCTGGTTTAACAGCCCGCTCGTTAGAGAGTGGGACGTACATCGCTTTCACTGCGCCGCGGCCTTGATTTCATTTCATTCAAAATGCAAATTTCACACTTGGAGCGAGTGATGATGATAAGAGCAATAAAATTTGGTCCGCCACCGAAATTGCGTTTGGAGTAATGTGCCGATGCGATCAAACTCGTTTCCAAATAATCATCCGGAGCCAGAGCGAAGACAGGAAGACAGACGCAAGAGTAGGCAAAGTCAAGGCATAGAGAGGAAGCCGTCGTAGTTTTGTGTGCAGCTGTTTCGTGGAGTAATAAAATGAGGCATTTGATATATCGTGTTTTATTTCTCGACAAATTCCCGTCCAAGTGGAGCTTATTTCGCGATTTCTGAGTCGTCTCTAAATGGAAAGATGATATGATCAAATATGTCATTCCTCTTTCGTGTTCCACACCACGCGCTCTCCGCCTCGCAGACTGCGCCGCTCCGTTCCTCGCTTCTCGTTCGGCTCGTTGCTCAGTCTCGCCTTCTCGAATGGGCGCAATTTATTTGTGAATATGCTGCACGAAGGAACTCGTTCTCATTCATTCAGCGAACGAAACGCACAAAAAGTTGATTCCGTGCCAAGAAGCGAGCGAGTGGATTTCTGGAGTGAAAGTGGAGAGAAAAGTCGAGGGAGGATTTGCGTCTCGAACTTCCGGATATTGCACTGCGCGCGGCACGGACCACAATAAGTCGAGTGAAATCGGTTCATTCAATCTGCCCTAAACGCCTGCGCCACGCACGCCAAAGATTCCTTTGTGAATGACACGACTCGAAAATGATGCTGACACTCGCCGGTCTTCAGCCGATAACAAAGTGGCTCAAGTTCCCAAATAACAACAGACGAGGAAGACCTTCGCCATGCCGCCAAGCAGACGCGCTCAAGACGCTCCGCGTCCCACATTCGGATTGAGAGACCTCGCAGCTACTGCGAGACTTGGCATTTGGCATTCATTCTCTCTGTGTTTAGTATGCAGATTTATAAATAAACAACTTTTGTCTCACTATCTTCATTCAACTCTGACAAGAGCATCATTCAACAACACAAGGCACAAGGCTCACAAGAAATTTAAACAGAGCGAAGCATGCGCTCACGCGCTCACGCTTGAAGACGCCAACGACTGACCCCCAAATTGATTCAGCAACTGGCGACAGAGTCGTTCACACGAAACAGCGTTCAGGATATTGACTTCCGAAATGGCTCGGTGGTTAAGACAAAGCTCGGCCATTTCAGCTGACATTTCCAGCGCCAAATCGTCGTGATTCATACGAGCACGTGTGGCCTTTGCGACTTGATGCGAAATTTAATTAATTCAGTACATTTCACTCGGAGCAATAAATCCCTGTCTTGCGAATCGCGTATCTTATCTCATTTCGCTTCAAGTGGCTCACGCTGGCTTCCATGTGCTCAAACAGCAGCAGGCAAGCAGCACGTGAAATGAAAGGACTCAGCTTGTAATTGCAATAAATCGCGCTGTTCGGCTGAAGCCGGAAATTTGGGCTCAGTTTGATAAAGAGAGAAACGAAACGACGTTGGCGGCGAAGAGCAGACTTCCCGAAAAGAATAATAAACACCAACTACAAAGTTCAGTCGCGTTGTCGGTCTCGTTCTCATGAAAACTTTTGCGCATATGTTTCGGGCCGCGAGAGGAAATATTTCTGCTCCGATTTCTTCATTCCCGAATTCCACTTGCACAATGCACAGGATATAATTTGGAGTATTCCAATCCATGCTCGCTTCCCCCTTCGGATTAGCTTAAGCCCTGAGAACTGATAAGATGTCACTCGCCAAACACAACCGGAGAAATGTGTCGTGCTTGTAAGCTGATCTTCGCATTCGCATCTTAGCTCGGATTCTCTTCATTAAGCCTCGAGATGGAGAATAATTAATTATGCAAATAGAACATGAACTCCACCAACTTTGGAAGCGGAGGCTAGGCCTCGGCCTCAGATTAATTTTCTTAAAATTTTAAATCAAGGTGGCTCGACTTTTGCGCCCGTGTTTCTCTTCAGCAAGTTTGACAAGCAGGGCGGAGGATTAAAAAGATCGCAGAGAGATTAAATGAACAAAATAATGCTGCTTTATTTCGTACTATTTTATGAGACTGCACATTGCACATGTTTTGTTGTGTAAATTCTTGGAACTACGAAGGAGAGAAGTGAAGATGAGTTATTTTAAGTGGGAGGAAGACGACTCGATACATTCTCATCTGAATATGTGCTGGTATGCTTGGTCTGAAAATCATAAAGTGTGCTGGTACAGGGAGAGTGACGAGTTGATACAAGTTGTTCCTCCAATTCACACATTTGGCACACGAGTCGGAGTGACACGGTCGCATGGTCCAGAAAACACGTATAAACTCAAGGCAGCTACGTTCGAATTACGAATATGTTTACACTTTAGCGTTAAACGTTGAGATATGAGTACGAGAGTGAAATGAGTCTGATATTGTTGGTTGGTTGGTACAAGGAGAGACAGGTTATGTCTAATCGCTTGAAAGGGAATGAGTACTTGGTTGGCGTTACAGGTGAGTGATCGAGTTCTTAGAACTCCGCCGCACATTCTCCATGAAGCCCTCCGAAAGCACGAGTGTCGACAGGTCGATCGCAGACTTAGTTTTCCTCGACGCGCTCTTGAGATTGGATCCGGTGACACTCACGATCGACAGCGGAGACGTCACGAACACGGAGTTCTGCCGCGGGCGGTTGGTGGTGGCCAGGATCTGCTGCGCGATGGCGCTCGGTCCTGACCCGATAGCGCCGATCCCGCCAGAGCCCCCGAGCACGCCAACGCCGTGGTAGTTGCACTTGGCAAAGTGCGGAGACGCCCCGATCTCACTCGACAGGTTGAACTTGGAGTACGTCCTCTGAAATCAAAACAAAAACCCACGTCACTTCACAGGCCGAATTCTCCACAGCACACTTGGCAGTTGGCACTATGGGAATAAAACTCTGATTTTTACTCTGTTTCGCACGCTCTACTTCGGACTTGGATTGAGGTCGAATTTTGCCTGCTTTATGGCAATTTTTTAAGTTCGTGTTAGTCAAACAGTGAAAAATTCATGGAATAAGAAATTATTTCCGTTCTGCTGAGCGTTTTCAGAACAGCTAGCCTTTCGGCCTCCATTCTTTTGCGCAAGAGCGGAGCCAACTCCTGAACTTCTGATCATGCATTACTGTAATTACTACAATCTTTGATCCTCGCCTCGGCTTGCTTAAACCCGTGCAAAACTTGGCGAAGGAACCCTTCCTGATTCACTGATTGTGCGTTGGATTGGAAACTGATTTACTTACGGGGCCATGAGGGAGTCCCGTCACATCCGCCATGGGACAACTCAGGCGATGACTCTCCATAAACTTGGGTTGGTAAGGCCTGCGTGACAAAAAGAGCATGAACATATTGCCACGCTGCCTCTCTCCACGATCTTAACTTGTTAACTCACTCGAGCATTCTTATTTTGCCCCATCTGTGGAAGAAGAGGACGATGGCGCCGACCCATAGGAGCAGCACCATGATCACGATCCCAATCTCCTCGCCCCGAACCACCACGCGGGGCTCTTCGGTGGGGTCCGCACTGCTCGACGTCATTGTCGTCGTCGTGCTGCTGCTACCAACGTACTCAACGCCACCGCTTTGCTTGTACTCCACGCGAAAGAGGTGGCCAGGCAAGTAGCCCGGCCCCGGGCGTCCTCCAGCCGCGGGGTCGAGGCCGTTGGCGGAGTTGACGTACCCGCCGTACTGCAGAGCGTATTTATCAAGGGGAAAAGACGCGTTTGTGTTTGCAGGTCTCGGCTCGTGTCCTCCTGCACAATTTGCACAAATTTCGTTCGGCATGAGTCATTGTAGGAATGAGAAGTCGTTTCGTAAACAAAGAGGCCATGAAACCCGAACCGCGAAACCGTATCGGAGAAATACGTGGGCAGAAGAATAGTAAAACTGAACGCATAGCCCGTACGCGAGTCTATTTTCTATGCAAATCGATGATCCCCATGTGACAAGTGACATCACACCGATCACAGTGACGGACACGCACGGAAACCGACTTCAAATTATACTTACCGGGCACTGCTGGGAAGGGATTTTCGCCATTCACCGATGGAGCCATTGTGGCAGTGATTGAAGCCTCGTTATCTGAGTGGTTCACGAAGCGGGCTGATACCCACAAAGTACGAGTCACAATGAAGTATTGATGAACTCTGCACTGCAAACGTGTGGCGATATTTTTCTTGCTGTCATTAAACACTGAACGCACCTCGGCTATGAGTTTACTTGCCTAACTTACAATTTTCCTAAACTCTATCACCTGATTAAATTCGCCGCTCCACCAATTACTTTGCAACTTAATCTCGCCAAAATAAAAGTTTGTGCGCCAACTTTCATTTTCTTCTTGTCCTTGTTAACACGAGCACTTTGCCAAGTGTCGAAACTTTTTTCAAAATTCCACTCTGCCGTCGGGGTCAGTTGAGACGATCGGCGAAAGACGTTCACTGGTGAAGGGTAGCATCTGCAAACGAGAAAAACGGAAGCGACTCAGCTTAAGCTTGGATTTAAATGTCTTATTTCTACGTAATTCTAGAACTTCACATGTGTGCGTAAGATTCGGTTATTCAAAAGGGATTAACGCGGCGGAAGAGAAAGTCAGAGTCAGAGAATGAATGATGCCACCGATTTAAGGCCCGGATATTGAGACGTGAGTAACGCGAACGCGAGTGGCAAGTGTTCATAAAGCCATGATATTAAACAACAATAATAAATACGAGGGAGCACAAAAGACAGCTTGGAAGGAAGTCTGAATGCCAGAAACATTCTTGAAAATACTCGAAATGGATTTATTTGTGTGGAAGAAGAATCGATTTTTCGATGACTGCTCAGCCAAGGCAAAGCAGGCCTGCATTGTGCTCTGGAAAATAATGGTTGGGCTTAGCCAGGCATTTGACTAATGACGTGAACATGCGAATTGCCAATGTGCAATTGCGTAAAATGAGTAAAATCCGCACAAACAAGTGCGCAACTTCCTGTTTCAATTTTTCGATGCTTTGCACAGTCAAGCTAATAGTCGGACAACTTGACTCGAGACTTGGCTCGCTGATTTAATTAGGCCCAAGTCGTGGCGATGATTGACGACGTTCCAGTCGCACTCGCGTGGTGCGGCCGGAACGTGACATTTTGCTCAGTCATTTATTCAAAACATTCGAGTAGAGTCAAGACGGCGCGGCGAGTGGGAAATTCCAGTTGTGTTGTGAGTGCTGCGTGCGAGTGATTGATGGTCTAATCAATCAGTCCTTGTTAGCATGAGAGCATTCGTTTTTGCACGGACGCCAGTCTCTTCGCTCTCATCACTACCACGTTAAATATTTAAAGCCAACTTCCATGAACTTTGTAATGGAATCACTCCGCATTTCAAAATTCCTCAAAGCCCGGATCACTTCGCCCGCTGGCTTCCTGAAAGAAGTGAAATGGAACGACATGGAGCCTCTGGACATGTTTTATGCATGCGAACCCACACAAACATTTTCCTCAGAATCTGCATTCGACCACCCACAAACGCAAGTTGTAATTTCTGCTGCCTTCTCGACGGCGCACACGCCTGTAAGTTCCAGAGCATTAGAGCTCTCGGAACTCTCGTTTGTGGATTAGCTTCTACAATAATTACATCGCATTAGAACCCATAAAAATGGCAGTTTATTCTCTCCGCTCGCGCTGCCTCGTTTCCGACTGTTAATGAGACAAGGAAAAGCTAAATCCCTCAGCAAAAGTGCACGCCTCATCTCAATAAAACGCTAATTGGCTAAAAGCGCATGTATAAATGGGGGATGCGCCGACTAATTAAAAGCAGAGTATTTATTGCCTGTTAAATTATTGCCAACTTGAACTCCATTCTGATTTACAGCTTACAGGCACTCGAGACAATATTTATTGCAGAAGTTGAAGAACTTTATAGCTTTTGAATTAAAAATGCAATACAACTTGAGAATGGAAGTTGGTGACTTTTTAATGGCTTCGCTAAAACTTCGCACTCAAATCACACTAACTTTGACTTCTTTAAACACGCTTTCTTCCATTACCTGCCTTGCTTTGGCCTTAAATAATGCTGTCGATCTCCCTCTACGGGCTTTCGTGTGCTGAATTAGAAACGATTCCGATTAAATAGAACATGTTGAAAATGAAATTGTGACACAATAAAAGCAGCACTGAAACAACTTTGTGTTATTACGTCTGGTCGGTAACTGAGGGAATTGGTTCCCTGCCACTTCCTATTTCGGGATCTAAACGCTCCTGCTTGCTGTACGGATCCGAGAAAACTGTTTCACTCTTTGTCTTTCTCTGCAACATTTCATTTGATCCAGAGACAATGAAATAAAGCCTGTCGAGACCTGATTCGAGTATTCCAGATCTCATTGCCTTGCCTTGCTTCTCGTTGTCTGTCTATCGCCAGACTCAAATGAATTGCTTTGTTTCTTCCGATTATTTGATTTCGTCGAGACTTATCAACTCGGTCTCATTATTAGCCAAGCCAGGTCTTTGAAGTCACGATCAGAGTGACGTGCTTCAAGATTTTTCATTACAAAGACGAAAACGAGCAGTGAGTCACTGAGTCACTGCGTCTTACCTCTTCTCGAATCAAATCACTTGCATTGTGCTCCCAAGACTGGAGACTCAAACTCTGCTCTGCTTCGGCTCAACTTTTTACAAGATTTGTCACTTATCCATAGTTTTTGTTGCTCCGTCCCTTCAAAAGCAGATCGGGTCACAGCGTCACAGATTAACAGACAAACGAACTTTCTTCCTGTTTTTTCTGAGGGTCTCGACTCTCTCGATCTCTCAATCTGCAAATTGAATTCTCTGCAACCACTTTGTTCACAACTTCTCACTCACGGCACTGCACGGCACAACTCGCAAGCCAGGATTCAAATTGTAATGAGATTCGAGTGGAATCTCGGCGACTGTGAACACGACTCCAAGACTATGACTATGAAGCGATGAACGCAGTTGACTGCCGAGAGTCGCGTCTCTAATAAAGCTTCTGTTCCATTCAGTATTCAGTTCCTTGCCTGCCGTGTTTCCTGGCTCTTGGCTTCGTACTCCGGCTTTCTTGCGAGTTGCGCACGCACTCGCCATTCCATTCTGTCCCGGTTGCTCGCATTGTACGTTTGCACGCGGTAGAAGCGGAACGAACCACCAGACTAACTACTACTATTATTATGGCTGTGAGCACGAGCAAAGTCTTCGAAAGAATGCGTTCCGAATCGATGCATGTTTTCTGTCCACTCTTTCATAAACTCCAATTAAGCTAATTACTCGACGCGACTCGGTCGCGTTGTTCGGACAGAATGAGAAGTAGGCAGCATTCCACGAATCGTATACGGAAATTTCGCTTGAGAATGAACTCCACATTCGACGTTTCCATTCGTTTGTTCTCGAGTTGCACGTGTGAATCGAATACAGTATCTCGAGTGCGCGTACAATTATCTGAAATGAAATCTCAAGCAAAATTACGCTCCGCATTTCATACTCAACTCGATTTCAATTTGAGAGCATTCTCGGAACCTCGCTCCTGGGACCGCTTTCTCTTCACAGCACAGGCTCCTTCGTTCGACAATCTGAAATTCCGTCACAGGCAGCCACAACACGGATTCCGTGTTTATGAAGTCAATCTTCAATGCATGAACACAAACCAGAGCGTAATTTTAAACAATTCGCCCACACAATCTGAATTCCTCGCAGTATTGTATTGTAGGTTTGTCTCGCTCTTTGCTTGTGTTAATTTCGCAGATTGACAAGTGTATAAATAACAGCTCGGTTTATGACGCGTGTAGTTAATAACTTAACTCCACAAACAAATTCCGTGTAAGCCTGTGAATTTGGGAGCGATCCAAGCAGAAGCAGGCGCACGGTCACGGTCGAAGGGAAATTCAGGCAAAGCTCGAGTCTGGACATGTGCGAATGCGAAAGCCGGCCAGGTTGAATGTTTGCTTTTCTGTCGTTGCGACACCATTCGACGAGCTGGCGCACGAGTGATTCCTGGAAAACAAAGAGTCGACGAAGTGGCTGGTGTGCGTGCCGCTGAGTGGTGCGGCTGGAACCACCAATTTCCAGGTTTCAGGAAAGGTTCCCATTAAATCGACATTCCAGATTCCATCAGAGTTTAATCGAAATTAGTTGGCAGTGTAAAATTGCATTACATTTCTTATTATTTCAACATACGTTGAAAATAATTGCAGGGGAGAATTGCACATTGCAGCGCACCGGTTTTTGTGCTTAGACTCCGCAATTTGCACAAACTTAGAAAAATTTAATTGTCTCAAAGTGTTCATTTTTGGGGAATTTTTGAATTGCGAATGAAGCAATGTTCTGAAATCTTAAACGAGCAAAAGCTGAGCTGGCAATCGATGCCTGAACTCTGAATAAGAAATGATGTAACTGTCACTCCGCCTGCCTTCACTTTAATTCTCCACTTGAAACAATGAAAATACGGGCATCCAACAAAAGACAAATGCACAAAAGCACTGCGTGCCTGACACAAGACAAAGAGCGATGGCTGAGCTGAGTTGGCCGACCGACGACCGGTCTGTCGTCTGTTGTGTTTTCGGATTTAGCCTGGATCAATGCTAATAAAGTAATGGATTGAAAGGAATCAATCAAATCGACACAAGTGCTTCATACTCGCCGCTTCGCGCATTCTCTCAATACACTGCAGCCAGTGCCAGTGCATTGTGGACGTTATCAGTTGGTCTAATCCATTTCTCCACTTGGCATGCCTTACTTTGTTTCTGCTCTGTTTCGGTCCGCGCACGCAGAGGAAAGCAAAACACAATAAATAATTGAATGCATCGTGATTATGATGTCTTTCCATTTCGACTCTTCTGCCCTGCCGGTGGTCAGCGTGTCGTCTCTTTGCCCGCCTCCATCACGGGACAAGCCCAATTGGGCCCATTGCCTCACCGAACTCAAATCATGCCTCCACATTGTGAATCAGCCTCACAATTGTTCCTCGTTCGTCGTTCAGAGTTGGATGGCGATGGGCCGAACCGACATGTGCAAATATTGCGAAATCATCACTCGCAAATGTTCATCCTCCACACACAATTCATTAACCAAGCCTTGCCATACTTTCTTCCACAAAAGATAGACAATTTCATTGATTTTCAGCAACGCGGGCAAACATCACGGAGGTCGTTCCATTTTCATCTTTGCAAAGGGGCCACCCGGAAAGGGCAAAACATCCATTTGAATAATTAGCAAACTAATTCCATTAAGTCAACAAAGGAATGAGCACCACGAAACATGCATAAGCGTTCCAGAAATTAACTCATGCGTCCACTTCCACACCTTGCGAGCATCACAAATTCCCGTCAGAATTCCAAACCCGCGTTTGCTTTCCCGGGTTTAAAATACAGGGACACGCTATCCATAATTCAATTATGCAAAACGTGCGGTAGTAAAAATGCAAGCGCACTAACGACTGGAGACACGCGACACACGCCATGCCACGCGGTTTGCTCACGCAGGGTCATAATTCTGTCACGGTCGTAAACATTCACCCGGTCCACTGTCAAAGGGTCGGGGCATTCTTCGAGATTAAAAGAGTTAAGAATCATTCCGTCGTCAACATCAGCACACACAGAACATTAAGTAAGTAAGTATTTGGGAAAGTGCGCTAAATAATTAAGGAGACTCGCCAGGCGATAGCAGTCGGTCGGTTCAATTGTAAAGAACTCAAAACGGGTGAAAACACACGAGCGACCCACTGCTCATAAATTCAGTGGGCTCAGTAGTTTACAGTCTAATATGGCAATCTAATATGGTAATGTGCATGATTCTTTGTGTGTAACGACGACCTTTCTCTTCTTTCTATGGAATTCGACGTTCGAATAGCAACGCAGCCTACATGACATTCGCTATTTCGATTCCGATTCCAGGTACATTCCGGCCGAGCCGATAAAAAGCCACAAGACAGCAAAAAGTGGCATTGTGCAAGCTTTTAACCCGAGAAATGGCAAACCATGTCTTTGTCGTGTTGTGCACGAAGCGTTGTCTATTCGAGGAGCAGTGACGAGGAGTGAGTGGACGACACCCCTGCCAGCTTATCAAATATGAATGCTGTCCCAATAATACGACGAGGGCAATTTCTCCTGCCCCGCGCGCACCCCGTACAACTACCAACTATACTCCATTGCAATTCTATCACGCAATCATAATTCAACGAGCTCTACTCGTGCCGTGCCTCACTTTGTTGGAAGCGCCGGGCTTCTTCGTCTCAGCTTGCCACAGTTCAGTGCGTGTCTGCTACACTCAAACAAGCTAAGCTCATCAATTGAACCAGGCCAATTTGGATAATTTGAATCCTTCATTTGAACCCTTGTACCACCACTCTTTTAAAGTGTTAAGCTTCCATTTACACCAAATTGGCACAAATCGTCTCAACAAACGATTCGGCAAATCCAAGACACAGAAAGCACCTCCAGCAATCTTCGAGAAATGACGGAGTTGCGAAAAGTGACCTTCTCGTTGCCCAACGTGTGAATCGTGAGTGCGTTCGTGCGTTGCCACTTCGAACCAGATTAGTCAGCTCCAGATTGAATCCCTCGTTAGTACGCTGTGATTAATGGAAGATGTTTATGATGACTCTTATTGTGTTATCCTGCATACTCAAACCAACGGTTCCTGATGGTAATCCAAATGCAATTGCCACATTAATCTGTTCTTCAGCTAAAGCGAGCACGAAGACGATTAATCGGACGTGTGCCACTGTCACTTGCATTGCAGGTTCGGAGCTGGTGCTGCTGAAGGACACGTACTCTTACAATCTGACAGTTACCCACCTCAATTCGCACTCGCTCGGACTGAGCTGGAGTTGCAAGCACCAACACCTCCACGACAAGTATGAAGTCACGCTCAAACCGCTCAAGGCCACGTAAGTGCCCACCATTGTCACTCTCCGAACCCCCAAATCCCAACACACTAAACTCCGCTGATTCTTCGTTTGGACTCTGCAGTTACAGGGTTATTGAGACTGTACCGCACAACAGCTGCTCACTCACGATCGAAAACCTGATTCCCGACACAGACTACCAGGTCTCTGTCACACTCTTCTCGGGCAAATTCCGCCGTCGTTCCAACTCCATTACCATCAAAACACCAGGTAACATTTGTGTGTGTAGAGTCGATAGCGCGTACTTGTTTGACAAGGTGCGCTGTTGCAGTTGAGGAGGCAGAGGTGGAAATTGACGAGGTGGTGGAGGAGTCGTCCCGAGAATTGAAACTTCCACATGTGCAGCTGGTGGAGCTGAGCCTGGTGGCTTTAGCTCTTATTCTCTGGCTCGGAGCCATCGTCCTCTTCTTCCACCGCTGGGGTAAATTGTCCAAAACAACTTCCACTTTATGATGACACTTTCCTCACTTGTTCTGAACTGTTTTGAAATAGGAAAGATCAGAATGCTCTTGCCCTACCAGCCAGGTACGAAGGAGCATCAACAGTTCCCGTTCCTACCCTGCATGAGCCCCAGCTAGAACAGTGTTAATTTGGGATTTGTTTTACTCGACAGATTTCAAGGAAATGAAGCCTACTGGCTCCACGTGTACCAACTGCACCATCACTCCTCATCATCAGGTACGAACAGTCTGCCAGTCTAACTACCAAATTCCTTGCTTAAATTGTCTACCACCAAAAACTGTAAACACTGATTTGGCGTCAAGTGAGATACAACAGAGCACCAAATCAATCAGATGCCATTGTTTCATCTCAATTGCAACCAAAATGCTCAATGCATCCCCCACACGAATTTATTCTTATCACTTATCCTTCGACACCTGACACGAGCTTTCGGACTTGCCCCACTGTCACATGAAGGAAGCATGGCTGTCAGTGGCACGTTTCCACATTTTGCGCACCTTGCCGCTCCAGCCACCATACCAGTCTCACATTTGTGATGACGAATTGCAATAAAGTGTTGCCTTTTGCTTTGAAATGATAATGATGGCCCCGATGGACGGGGTTCAGTTGCATGGGTCGAGGCGAGAGGGTCGACGTGCTTTTCATGTTCGTGTTTGTGTGTGTCCCCCAGTCCGCCAGACTGCAGCAATTGCAGACTCAAGCAGAATTGCATGGATTCAACGCAGGCGGTGGACTGGTCTCCTTCACCGACGTTGGATGCAGCCCTCTGAGGAGGCCACGGCTCAATTCTTTCATCGGATACAGCTCGGTAAGGACACACGCACAATCAGTCAATCAGCCACCAAAATCCCCTCCCCGCTTCTTCTGCCTGTGCCGGGTGTCGGTGTTCATCGCCTCCTCCTGTCTGTTGTTTGCAGACGGACGACCCCATGTTCATAGCTGCCGGAATGGGCAGGAAAACACGCAGCGCAGAGGAACTCGTGCTCGGAAGCTCGTACGAAGACTACCAGCTGGAGTTTGTTGCCTTCTAAGTAGTACCGATTAAACGTAACTCATTTTCAAAGCCCAGAGCCTTGCCTTGCAGCGTTTGAGTGCAATTGTATTCTAAGTTTATATCCGTAGAGAATTTGAGAATTCTATCAACTAAAAGTTTTATCACCGAAATTGTGTCTCCCCTACAAGATCAAAATTAAAGCCGTACTACATTCATTTCGTCTGCGTTTGTTGCTTGATCTGGATTTGCACAATGATTCAGTTTTATGATTCAATTGATCAAGGTGCAGAGAGGCAAGGCTGGCCTTTTCGATTAATTCGTCAGAATGGTCAATCTCACTGCACGGGCTGCAGTTGCGTCCTGACTGTGAGTCTGTGCACGCCACCCAACGTCCAGGATTCGTGTGCATAAAGAAAAGGATCGACTGCTACACGCTCGTGGGTTCAAATTGCGCCTGTAGTGCAAATTCGTTGTGGCATTCTTAATGCTCCCAGTACAGTTCAGTCGTAAAGAAAGACAGGTACAGCAGGGTCGAGTCCAAAGTCATCGCTTAGAATTTTGATAAATTAGCAGGAATTAATCAGGTATTAATTAAGAAAGTTTTATGTACCTTTTTTAATGGTGTTTGCTCGGCTAATTTGAATCGGAAGTGGGGGAAGAATAAAACAGCTTTGATCATTACTTGCCAGTGTCAGGGTCTGCAGCTGAACAAGACAGATTACGTCAAGTCTCGACAATAAACGCCTACCTGGAAAGCAACTGATGAACTGACCAGTGGCATCTCCAGTGGGCAGGCAATCCGGTCGCGTGTATCCGTCGTGTAGCCTCACGTCTCCAAGACAGGTATCATGTCAATGAAAATATTTTATTATAAAAGACCTATATCGACTTCTGCTAGCATTAATGGTGTCATGGGCCTAGGGCGAGATTCAAGTCATCTAATATGAATTGAGGATTCCTGTTTTAGATCACCGTTGTTGGATCCAGGAATTTGGAAGATGCATCGTCCTGTGAGGCGGTACCGTGATGTCCGAAGGCGCTCTTACACACCACCCCCAATGCACGGGTATTCCGATTACTCCCATTCCCAGCACTACTCCCGTTCTCGTCATGACCGTGGCCATGAGTCCAGGAGTGGCCGCGACAGTCGAGATTATGCGGATCGAGACAGAAGACGATCTAACGAATTCTCTGAAGTGTCTTCCGAGACGTGGTCTGAACCAGAAGCTGGGGAAATCGAAAGTGAAGATTCGGACAGGGAGAGAAGCAAGGTAGCAAAGAAGGTCAAGAAAGACAAGGGCAGACATAAGGAAAAGCGGAAAGAGAAGCGGAAGAAACCAAAGAAAAGTAAACACAAACACGCCAAGGTGAAGACCACCAGCGACTCTCTCAGCAGCAACGACGGCAAGGCAAGGCCGTCGAAGTCCAAGTCCAGATCGCATTCACCACTTCCCGCTTCTGATGTCTTGGGCAGCCCTATCAGTTCTGACGAAGACCAGGAAGACGGCGACTCCCTCACCACGAAAAAACTTCCACCGAACTCGCGAGTCGACGACAAATCCAAGCCCAACGACTCTCCAAGTCGTAAATCTGTCGCCTGTGATAACTCAGGCAAGGAGAAGGTGTTCGAAACTGTTTCACCATTGCGGTCCTCCCCCTCTTTGTCTCCGCACACTCCTCCTCTGCCCCCCAAAGCGTACGAGAAGTATATTCCGCCCAGCTCAAGCAAGAGGAAGTTGCAACGAAGTCAGGGCGAGGATGACGAGGACAAGCGGCATGTCAAGAAAAGACCAAAGGATGTCGACAACCTTCCTGCAAAGGATCCTCAACCTGGAAAGAGCGTTGAGAACTCACGCGGGTCACCATGCCAGAGCGCATCTGTACGACCAAAAGACGCCCTCGACGACAAACTGTCCGCGACCAGTTTCTTCGCCAAGCTTCGAGAGAAAATGCAGGGTCCGATTCAGCGCAAGAGATCGCCCACACCTCCGCCCGTACTCTTCATTCCTGACGACTCTGACAAGTGCATTGATCTGCATGACATGTCGACATTCCCTCAGGATTTGGGAGCATACAACACTCAGCCGGTGGACCCAACTTCAGCAGACGGCTCCGGTGAGGTGCTGGTGGAAAATCAAGACTCTCAAGCAGGAGGGGTGATTCAGCCTTCTGCAGCCGCTGGCGGCTCTGCCTTGCCTGAAAATGTGAACCTAATGCAACTTCCGTTTCCTCCTGGCGTCGGAAGGAGCGACTTAATTCCAAAGGGCTTTTCCACGGCCGCAGCTGCGCTGAAGACTTTAACCGATCCCAGCTTGACCAAATTGTACCCTGTGGACAGCAAAAACTCCAAGTCCAAGATAGTGAGCATCACGAAGGATCTGCCGATGCCTCCTGTCATTCCTGGGGCCATTTTGGAAGCAGCGTTCAACAGAAGGAAAATTCTCAAGCCACGCATCATTCATAGAAGGAAGGAGTTGCCGGATTGGGGAGACCGTTGCATCGACTCCTTCGACGTGATTTCTCAGATTGGAGAGGGCACGTACGGACAGGTGTACAAGGCCCGAGACAACATAAGCAGTAAGTGACCAGAAAACCTTTGAGTTTATACGGCACGGGGCATGACAAGAGAAGAGAGAGTTTCACTCACTTGTCGATGTTTCTAGATGACTTGGTTGCTCTGAAGAAGGTCAGGTTGGAAAACGAGAAGGAAGGATTTCCAATCACGGCCGTCAGAGAAATCAAAATCCTTCGTCAGCTGAACCATAAGAATATTGTCAACTTGAAAGAGATTATCACGGACAAACAGGATGCACTTGATTTTAGAAAGGTAATAGTAAGAATTGATTTATCACAATCAGTGTTTGTATGGGAAGGGTTTATTTGACGGTCGGTAGCGATGGCCATGGCTGGAGACGAAAATTGAAAGCGTGCTTCTTCCTCCTTTGTTAGGATCGAGGCAGTTTTTACCTTGTGTTTGAGTACATGGACCACGACTTGATGGGGCTCCTCGAGTCCAACATGGTCAACTTCACGGAGGAGCACAACGCGAGTATGATGAAGCAGTTGCTGGACGGACTGAATTACTGTCACAAAAAGAACTTTCTTCATCGTGACATCAAATGCAGCAACATTCTCGTCAACAACAAGTAAGATACGTTAATTTTTCTTGAGCTTTTGGCGTGGCTGACCTTCCAAAGGCGAGCAGTAACCTTTCGCTGTACAACGCAGGGGGCAAATCAAACTGGCAGATTTCGGGTTGGCTCGGCTGTACAACGCGAGGGACAAACAGCGGCCGTACACCAACAAAGTCATCACGCTGTGGTACAGACCTCCGGAGCTTCTGCTGGGCGAGGAACGCTACGGGCCTGCCATCGACGTGTGGAGTTGTGGCTGCATTCTGGGCGAACTTTTCCTCAAGGAGCCCATGTTCAGAGCAAGCACAGAACTCGCTCAGCTCGAACAGATCGCCCGGATTTGTGGCAGCGCGACCCCCGCCGTGTGGCCCAACGTGATCAACCTGCCCTTATGGAGCACCATCCGCCTGAGGAAGACGTACCCACGAATCCTTCGAAAACATTTAGTCGCTATGCCCCCAAATGCTTTAGACCTGTAAGTGCACCTGAACAATCTGATATTTGCTTCTACATTCAAAAATGTTGGCATTAATGCACGAGTATCTGTCAGCGCTGATGGATTCCATGTAGTAGTCCTTGCGTAACTGTTGTTTCCTTTTAGCCTGGACAAGATGCTCGAGTTGGACCCGGACAAGAGAATATCGGCGGAGGACGCGTTGCAGAGCAAGTGGCTGAAGGGTATGAACCCAGATAAGATGCCTCCGCCCGACCTGCCAACCTGGCAAGACTGTCACGAGCTTTGGAGCAAGAAGCGACGGCGCCAGATGCGGGAGCAGAATGAGGCATCGCAGACTTTGCCTGCTGGCAAGGCGTCCGACGGCTACGAGTCACTCCCGTAAACACACTTTACTATTCGCATTGCATTCTCTTTATGACCATAAATTGTAGCACCAATAAAAGTGATAGTCAAAAGGTCAAATTTTGATGAAATGCTCACTGGTTTCCATGTAGCCAATTATCCGTTCGTTTTTGTACCCATCACGTTCTTTATTTTTATTAACGCGGTTTGTGGCTTTTTGTGTTGCAGGTCTTCCAAGTCAATGAAGAAGGAGGCTGGTTTCGGAAGTGACGTGAGTCCTGGCGGAGTGGAGAACAAGGGCGTGTCACCGCTGAGCCACAAGAACGGAGAATAACGTGTGGACGAGAATCTCGCAGGCGAAGTTTGAAAGAGGCGTCTCTTAATTGTTTTATAATTAGTTTCAGCCCTCGCTATTCGTACTGACTGTAAGTTAGAATAAACCCACGAGTGCGGACAGCCAGGCGAGGGCGGGTTGTGGAAATTCTGGACACGAAGTTCTGGTTTTCAGTACGCGTACGAAGCAAATCTGTGAAGGTTAGTCACCGTCTGTGGTTGGTAGCCTGTACCGTAAAATCATAAACAGTTGTCTTAAATAGTTTAATGAGTTGGTGGTCGAAGGATAGGCTAGATTTTGAACTCTTGCAATGTTTAAGATTTACAAAATGTTGGAATGTACATAGCCAGTACGGCCAGTAGGTGGTCAGTCTCCGCATCTCTTCACGTCAACTGTCATCCAGATCGAGTGCATATGTTACTTTATCCATGTTGTTAGCATTGTGTATTATGATCAAGAAATACAATCCAAACTCAAATTTAGTCGCGTGCACTGGAATTTGACTGGCAGAGGTAAGCTATTTTTCCTATTTCAGCATCTAAAACTCAGCATCCGCATAACGGCATAACCATCCACAGTGAAGTTTAAGCTTAACGCGCATATGGCCATTCACATAAAAGTTCCGAAAATTTAGCTACATTTTAGCAGCCAGTCACACACAAAACTCATCCCCGACGAGTCCGTCCAAGGCCAAGAGCCATGGACGGCCCAGTGCAAGTACAAGAAAGGAGATAACATCATGAGAAGTTTAATTCCTTTGCCGACGCCATCCCAACCTAATCAATCGATCATTAATCAATGATCAGCAAGTAATCAATGGCCCAACCCAATCATTAATCATCACAATCATGGATATTATTTGCACGGAGAAATCTCACCTCACCATTTTAATCACATTATATTGAAATTGATTCATTTATGACCTCGACTCGTCAAGTAAAAGCCTACGAACACGATTAGATGAAAGTACCCTGATGATTCTGTGAGAACGTGGCACTCATTCATTGTCTTTCTCATCCTCCTTTGTGCGACTCAGCTCATGTCAGGCGTCCCACGATCCATCGCGATTACCGATTTTTTCGCTCTAGCCAGATTCAATTATTCGTCGAATAAACAGCCCAGGTTAGAAAGCCACAAGGCGCTTGCCAGTCCAGTTTCATTTGGATGTGAAGAGTATGTCGAATGCACAACAGAGAAAACATGGAAGTGGTGAAAGGGTGCATTGGCCCAAATTGTAATCCATTTTTGCCAAAGACCTTGCACAAAATGCCGTTATGCGTTTGTCTTTGTGACGATGTTGAATGCCAAGCTCACGTTATTCAAACTTGTTCTTATTTGTTGCAGAGCAGAGCAGCCATCTTTGATGGCCAACACACCAGCTGAACATACTCAATTCCCAAGATCGAGCTCCGAGCCGAAGAAGCGCAAGCTTCGGTTTCTGAGAAAACTGTAGGAGTAACGAATCTGTGATATTTGTCTGTGATCTTAGTTTTAATGAAATAAATGCCAAGTAATTTTACATTTTAGGGTAAAAGTTTTGTAATAAAACATGTACAAGTAAACTGTTTACAACAAACTAATTAACTATTCATGAACTGAGAATTCTACTTTAACAGAGGAAGCTTGATACTTACGGAAACGAAGTTATGTTTATTAAATCCACGTTAAGCCAATCCAGCCGATCCTCCCTGCTCCTCGTTCGTCGTTCTCGTTGGATTGTTAGTGGCCACCTTTGAAAAGCATTTTTGTTACACTGGATGTCGATGGATTGAACAAGACTTTGTGGATCGCTGTGATGTCCGGCGAAACCTTCTTCGAGGAAGAAGCCGATTTCGGTAGTTTAACTGCGGAGGATGCGCCAGATGCCGACTTGAGCGACAAGCTGGACTTACTCGCGACTGGAGAACGTCCACTGCTGCTGCTCTTCTCGTCAAACACGACGTACATTGGCCTGCCATCCAACAACCGGTTGTGATACGTATCTACGGCCTTCAGACAGTCGGCTCTCGTTCGGTAGTACGCTTCTGCCACTCCACCACCCAAACTCTTTGCGTTAAGTAAATCCCCAACGTCAGAGAACAGCTCCTGTTCAAATCAGAGTAAATCCATCATTAGTATTTATTTCGCTCTGCTCCACGGAGGGGAGCTAGATTCAGGATATTTTAATTGACACTTACCGCAACGTCCTCAACGCTCACAGTTGGTTGGAGATTTGAGACTCGAACCTTAAACTGATGGTCGAGACGGGATTGGAGAGAGCGTCGAACTGCCGGTGCTGGTCGATCGACATCCATGTACTCGTAGTCGGCGCTTAAAGAACTGACGTAGTCACTCCGCATGTTGCTGTACCGTGCAGACATGCCAGGGACGCCTGGTGGTCGAGGCGTTGGGCTAAATGCTGCTGTAGATTTGCCTGGAGTCCTCAGCTGGCCATAGTGCAGGTTGTTTGAAATCGTCCTGGAGAGAATTGGCTCCGGAGAATAGGCTGCACTGGGGTAGGAGCCACCGTAGTCCCAATCTTGTCCAAGTCCACTCACAGCATTTTGAAACAGATTTCCCCTTCCGGCTGCCGTGTTGGTAGTCGTGATTATTAGGTTCCTGATTGGTTCGCCGCTTCGAAGAGTTCCTTGCAAGTCACTCTTGGCATTCGACTGACTTGACTTCAGCAATCTGTTGGCCTGGATTTTATTTCTGGCATCTGAGAAGGTAGATTTTGCAATCCTGCCTCCTTGAATGCGGTTCAAGTTAATTTTCTGTCGAGCGTCCGTGACTCTGCCCAATGCTGGCTTTGCAATGCTTCCTCGGGGCCCAAGCCTGGATTTGATCCCAGTGCTGAGTGAAGCCACCCCAACGCCGCCAACACCACGCCTGAATCCAAGTCGGGACTTCACAGATCCTGCCGCCACTCCTCCGACGCCTGCTCTCCTTGTCATGGGTGTAAAACCTACACGAGGCATACTTCAACTGGTCTTAATACAGGGCTATAAACTTTTAAGGTGTGTTAAGTGAACGTTGAAAACTTCTTTAACAACTTTAAACTTAAAATTATCCCATGCACATCCTATTGTCAAGTCCTCCCAGTTAATTGCGTGGAATAGAAAAACAATCGGAATGTTTACGAGGGACGAATTCTTTTCAGTAATTGTGTTGTGTTAGTTGCTAAGAGTTTTGGGCTTTATACTTTATGACACGCAGGGGTCACGGAACACGAAGCCAAGATAAGAGATTGCGAATTTCCGGACAGAAAACTGAATACAAAACTACAAGTTAAAAGGTGAGTTTAGGTTAAGAATAAAATCAAGGTGATTTTGACTATCTGATAATTATCCAAAACTTTTGTCGATAATAAATCAAATCAAATCAGCCACAACATAGCTTGCTCTGTCTGGCCCGGGTATACGCTTCAGCAGTCCTCAATCCTCAACTACAGCACACAACACTCACCAGCACCGAACCAGCACGGAGCGTGGGTACAGTTCGATGAAATGCGTTTTGATTCCACTGCAGCAACTGCAGCCAGGATCGTCAGCGGGAAGCCACCTTCAAAAACCTCAAAATCAAGAGTCTCATGGAGGCTTGTGAAGATTCGGCACATTTTGGATGGTCGCATCGAACTTGAGTAAGGTCCAAATCAATTGCCAGTAGCCAGTTAAGTCGAGGAAATGAGTGCAGGAGTTCCTCTGCTCACGGTCACTCCGAAAGCGTCAATGCGGTTTCTGCAAGCGTTCCTGAGGACGGTTCCTGGACTGTCTGTTCACAACATGGGCACCTTTCCACGGGTGACATTTCTTTCTGGAAGTAGTCATCGACTTTACTCCTCCGTCTCAGGTAAGCACAACATTTTAGGATTCCAACTAACAACCCAAATACTTCCCAACTTTGATGCTTCTTCAAACATGCCTATGCTCTTGCAGCTCGCCATGCGATCGGGAAGTTCTACAACCCTGAAGTGCAGTCCTGCCTCAAGCAACTATGCGGAGTCAACTTTGAAACAGTATTTCGAAAAAGGAAACTGGGACAGAAGTTGAGGGCACCAAAGCTGAGTTTTATGACCGAGTCGCAGCTTGAAGAAAACATCCGAACATCTGAAGAAAAGGCAAAATTCCTGCTTCAAATGCCTCCCGTGCTGCCTCGGAGAAAGGAGGTCGAAAAGATTCTGTCCTTTGATCCTCATATTCAGGGATACGATCCGGACAACTCCACGGTTATTTTGACAGACATCACATTAAATGGGAGCGACCGGGTGAATAAAATTAGCAACAGTAATTCCAAACCCCCATGCCAATGAATAATTCGAATCGAATTTCAGGACCGCCTTGTGGTTGCTCGAGATCCCGACGGCACACTTCGAAATGCAACCTGGGCTGAGCGGTCTAAAGTGAACAGCGCCTACTTTCCAGTTCGAGGTCGTTTACACAGAACCCCGAAAATATTTAGCGACAGAGATGTGCTTCATGAGGTTCTGGAGCGTGCCTCTCCGTCGGATAACACGTACGAATTTGTGTTGGACCGTGCATGCTTGCAGTTCGAGCCAGATGATCCCCAGTACATTGATGTTGTCGAGTCCACGTACAAAAGCGTTGACAAGAAGCAGCACTACGATTACTTGACCTCCACCAGACACTTTGGTCCTCTCGTCTTTTACTTGGTGCGGACGCGACAAATGGACAACCTCCTCATTCATTACATCAAATCAGAGCGGTGAGACTTTTCTGTCACTTCCACTTTATTGCAGTTGCAAATTGCCAATCATCTCTATACGAGTAGGTCTGAAAGATTGTTTTTTATTCCGTATAGAATAACTCATGCCACACTGCTTGTTTCGCTGCACCACCTCATATTTTCCGAATCCGATTCAAAGTTACAAAGCAGTCGCGAAGTTTCAGCTTCAGGCCAGAGCCAGGAGGAATCCGATATCGGCAAGATTCGTTTCTACATCAAACTGGACGCGATCAAGAAGAGTGAGCTGGAGCTGGCCTTGAACTGGTACCTCGACACAATCAACAAGCAGCAAGAAATCACGGAAGGGCTGCAGCGGTCTCATGGCGTGTAACTGGATTGTTTTCTCGTTTCATCTCAGGCATTCAATAACCTTTCTGTTTTGTGCCTGCCCTGCATTTAGAATGCACATTTTTTCTACATTTAGTAAATGTTAGTCAACTTGGAGCTGCCCTAATAAACCTGTCATCGTTGGTAGACCGGTACTGCTGGTTGTCACTTAAAAATCAGTCGTCCGTCGTGCTGCCAGTTTTCCCAATCGAATGATTCGGGTTCCTTGTAGCATCACGAAGATGTGGGATTTGTAAATGCATAGACCAAGAGAAGGTCTTTGAACTCTCGTAATAGCTTAGGAGTAGGAGAAATCGCTCCGTCCTTAAAATTAAGCAATAATGTCCATGTCCACAGTACTCCGTCCCGCAGCCGCAGGTTTGAGAATCAGTGAATGTTCCTGTGTTCCCTTAATTTATTCCATCTGCTTTGCGTTAAAATATTGAATGCCATTACTCACTCGATTATCGGATTCTCATTGCCTCATGCCCTGAGAGCAGCACAGATTTGAATGCGCAGCTTTCACTTAATTGGACTCCATGCCAAGTCGAGTTCATCTGGCGCCGATTTGCCATTTCGGAAAACTTTCCCTCTTCACTGTTCAATACGTCGCCAGAAATCTTGATAACGATTCAAAGTCACTGATCAATGCAAGAACTTAGAACAACATGGGCATGTACAGATTGCAGATCGAAGGAGCGGGCTCCTGTTTTTATAGATTACTGTAATGACTACGTGATTCAGTCCATGCCATGCAAACATGCAAATAAGGTGATTTGCACCATTCATTGATATAATTAATAGCATTCATGTTGGATCCATCCAGTTCCAATCCTTCCTAAGAACAGACGACGAGCTCGTCCCCACATTTCTCTTACAACTGTAACTCCTCGGAAACAATCTCCAGCAAAGGAAATGGTTAGTTTGTGGCGACTCAGTCTAGGTTGCCTTCTCTTGGCCTGGACAGCTGCTCAGATTGTCCGAGCTGTGAACCCTGACGATGACGAAGCGTTCTACGCGAGCGTCGAAGCGGAGATCGCGAGTGAGGTGAAGGAAGCGAAGGAGGTGCTGGTCAAACAGGCAAAAGTGGTCGAAGAGGCCACAAAGAATTACGCTGCTGCAAGAATGAAGCAAAACATATTCAAGGTGAGACTCTCAGCGTCTCGGCCGTCGACTCATCTTTCCATATTTTGTCACGTTTTTCTGCATGTTGCTAAAAGGCGCTCCGAGAGGTTGCAGAGAAGGAGCTTGAGCGCGAGCGACTGTCGATGCAGGAGAGACTCCGGCAGCCCAGGCAGGAGGACGAAGAAGACGCAACGGACGATAACGAAGCCACCACGCCAAGAACAGTCCCTCTCATTCCAGTCGTGAGCACCAAATTCACTTCCACGATAACTTGGGTTGAGTTGTCGGTGGATGCAACCGAACCACTAACGTCATTCTAACGCAGGTTGCGAACGTGCTGAAGGCGGTGTTTGGTGGGAACAATCAGACTGGCTCAGGCGGAGTGAATTTGACGTACCACTTGCAGTCTGTGTCCAACCTGATCAACACCCGAATCAGCGGACTCACCAACCTAATTGGCGGTATTGGCGGGAGAAGGACAACCCAAGCTCCAATTCGTATCATTCAAGTGTTGCCAGTTCCCGTCTCGAATTCAAGCGTCGACCCAGTCTACAAACTACTACGACGAGAGAAGTTGAGCAACGACGTTCCTTGGGTGCACTACTTTGAGTCCAACACAAGTAAACTGAACTCTCCGTTCAAATTCAGGAATACTTGATTGCAATTTTGTTGGGTTTCAGCCACCGCTCCAAGGACGAGTACAGCGAAGGCGGTGACAGCGAATCAGACTAACTCGGAGGCGCCAGCAACAGCCGCTCCAGGAGTGATCTACATCGATGCTCTGACGAAAGACGTGCAAGAAAACTTGGGTGAACTGATCAAGGCGATGCCCGACTTGTTCAAAGGAGTCAGGGAGGCTATCACACTGATTTCAAGCATCCGAGAATTCTTGGATGATTAGATTTCGTAGCGGGTTGCTTTGTTGAGACAAATGGTCTCCTGTTAATTCTTAATTCTCATATCAATAAAGCTTGCAGCGATGAAGATGTAATTTCTCCCTTGCATGCATCTTGCATAGTCATTTGTGAAATGTATTTGGAAACTGCGTACTTGAATGTTAGGAAACTTCTACAAATGTAATCGGTTCATCATCCGCCACAATGTGGTTCAGGAAGAGAACGTCATCGGAAGCTTCCCAACAGTTCAAGTCTTACAATGACAATTTTCACAATAGTATAACATTGGAGATTGGAGCTTCAATTGACCTTTCGCAGAAACGTCTTTCCACGTGCAAGCTCGGATATCAGAAAAGTAAAGAAAGTATTCACATTAGGTGCCTTAACGTTAATCTGCCTAACATAAACTATCACATTAAGTTAGATGTAGGCTTTTGTTGCATCCATGTCAAAGTGTCGCACGCTGTCTGACTTCATGAGGTGGTGCTCCACAATGTGCACGATTTCCTGAGCAGAAGGAACTCGACCTGAGCGAAGTTTTGACCAGACTTGAACATCTGCTCCCAATCGCAACGAAAACATTTAGTGAGTTGTGACGACCGCATGGATTGGGATGAAACAGTGACAAAACATACCGTCAATGTAAATTTCGAAAGCGCCCGTTGACAGCAACTGCGTTTCGATGAAATTACCAACGAAGAAGCCCATCAGGCAAGCGTAAATTTTGTTCTGTGTCATCCAACTAATTGTGTTGTTCGGTACGCTTATAAGTCTTAGCAAGTCGTACTTGTTCAGCAGGATACTGCCAATCAGGAGCATCTTGACAATGTTCTAGAATTAATGAAATTAAATTAAAGTTCAGGTTCTTTTAATTTTTCACAACATTTTGCAATGGCATACCACAACTTTCGCGACAAAGCTTCTCCAGGCGGCCGGTGGATAATTGTCGCCTGATATGACTAACGTGGGGTTTCTCTCGAGCAGAATTCTCTCGTACTGAATCATACAAGCAAGATTGATTACTGGAGAACCTGTGACATGCTGAGAGTTCAACTCACTTACCTGCTCGAAGGCGTTGCGGTACCCTCAGGAGGAACTGCGAACATATATGAAATGAGACTAATGGCTATGAATTACTCAATTGGATTATTGGTTACATCTCAAGTTTTTTACCAGTAAAGGAAGGTGACTGCAGGACCCTGCCCAAGTCCAAACTTTGGCAATTCGACATCTGCTCCGGCTCCTCCCCCAGCATGACTCTTCTTCACTTCCTCGTTCCCTGACACAGAAGGTTGGCTCAACAATAACAAGTAGTCTTTCAGCGCCAGGATAGCTACGAGCAGAAGAAAGTAATGAATCGATTCCAAAGCCATTGCTCAGAGATTGGAACCGAAGAAAATCAGGGTGCAGCAGGGAGTGATCGTGGCTTTGTTTTCACACAATCCTGCCAGGCAGCGTCATTAGTGTTGCAACCGCCCACTCTGATAAACATAAAAAGCAGGGTTAGTATTGCAGCCTTAACTTAATTACAGTGTAGCTGTGGTTAAAGTGAACTGACAAATAAAGTGTCAAATTCCAGGTCCAGATTGCCCAATCTGCTTTGTCAGCTGTGCACCAGAATTTAGTTCCAGAAACTTCACTGGCACAGAGAAAAGGCTGTCAATTGACAGATACTTACCAACAAACAATAAAGTAAATTGCAATTTGCAGCAATTAAAGGAGCGTCAGCAGGATGGATGCCGTTTTTACTTGTCCACCACTTTTGAAAGTGCTATTTCGCACATTTTATTGTCGATTGCCATGGGTGAAGGGTGCGTTTATGTGAGACATTTAAATAGTGCATGGTTTCATTGATTGCTCTCAGCTGCACAGCGCAAGTCACAAGGACAAACATTTCACGAAAACTGACGAAACTAGACTGACGAACCACATCAATTCTCCGCGAGCCGCACACCAATTTGGCAAAATCACCAAATAAAATTCAAGGAGATAACGCCTTCAACCAGTCTTCTACAACCGCAGGGAACCCACAGAACAACGAAGGACCATGAATCCAGCCAGCCGTTGAGGAAGGGGCTTAAAGGCGAGACAACATGAATCCGGGGCATTTGTGGGCGTAAAAGTTCGTCGAGATGACTCTGCGCACAAAGATCTTCCAAACATTTGAGTCGCTTCTACGTGTGCCACCTTTGCTGCTCATTGATGAAATCCTGCGATATAGTTTTGGTCTCGGGGTTTCCAGATTCGCTGGGTCCGGTAAGAATCCACGCAAAAGATGTTTTGTTTTTGTTTTGCTGTCGCTGTGTATGATATCCAAATTCTATTCCTCAGGCAAATCGTACGATGGCACAGACATGTCCAAAGTGGTGGCTCAGAGTGAGTTGTCGATGCCAGTCGGGGCTTGGTACACTTCATTGTTGGCACAGTCGTGGGTTTGGAAGGCATTCCTATCCTGCTTACCAGGGAGTTTGAAAGGGGAAACCCCACCCAGCGACGAGACCTCTGACTTTGCATCCTCACAATATCTTCTACACATTAGCTTAGGCAGCACCGAGTGGAATGTAATTCATCATATGGTTTCCAATGATCTTATGCGGTGCGTGGAAGTACTCGCGTGCCTCATTTGTAAGTTGAGTTTCCTAATTAGCCTTGTCGATCAAACTTTCCGACATTAATCTGGTTAATATCCATCTTTGCAGTGTTCTCTATGATGGTGATCGTCTTCGTGCTATCCACCGAGAACCTGATCAAACTTTACATTCAGTATCTTTCGTACGTAGTCTTGTACGTAGTGTACATTTTGAGTCCGTTGCCCGCTTCGTCATGGCTAGTCTTCACAGAAGTCGCCTTCTGGTACAATGTTGTGATACGCCTGTCTCTGTGTGTTGTTTACGTGCTGGCAAGTTCGTGGTCCGCTTCACGACAGAGCCAGGAGTCAGCAGTATTGAACTATTTGATAGTGCCAATATTTTTCGTGGCTGGCGTGGTTCGTATGCCCCCCGGTATTTATGTCGTGGTGCTGCTGATCCTCGAAAAGAACTTTCGAGACAATATTTCCACGGTGGCCAGCTTCCTGAGAGCCTCGTGGGACGAGACGAAGCGCATTAGACACGAGTTTGGACTCAATCACCTCATCCACGTCCACTCCGGAAGACTAAGACTTAACAGCGTGTTCAAATTGTTCTGGATTACGAAGGCATGCTACGATGCCTGTCACCAGTGCTGTGATTCGTCCCCTGAAGAGGTCGTCAAACACGTCATGACCCAAGGAACCGAGGTAACTTACGTAGACTATCAAAATACGTCTGTTTAGCTTCCAATTGCACTCCTGTAGAGTTGACGGTATTTATTTTAGACTCTTACGGGTATAGTTGGAATAACAGCAGTGATCAGCTGTATTGCAAATCAGGTAACGGGTAGGTTGTTATTTACGAAGCGCCTGAGGAAATGAACAAATTCTCTTGACTTAGTTTGGGGAGCTCATTCTGTGGATTCTGTACTGTGGAGCCAATTCTGAGACGGATGCAAATAGATTTGGGTCAATTTCCACAGTGCTTTTCTTTATTCTGAGCTTGCAAACTGGACTGACGACGCTCGATCCGGAAAAACGACTGGATCGTCTCACAAAGAACTTGGCGTTGCTTCTCACCGCGCTCCTCCACGCCTTACACCAAATGGTACAGCAAAGCATTGGCTCACAGCAATGCTTACTTCACTTTGGCTCTCTTCTTAATTTGAATAATGCCTGTTCACAGGTGAGCCCCATTCTACACGCGTATCGTTCGCTGCAGGGGTTGCAGATCAGAGCCGTGCTGCTCTCGCTAACCTTTCTCGGGATCTCCGTCTATGCCACGAGCCGGCTGTTGCATTCCGCTCCGATCTCGACGTGGTCGCTGGCAGTCTTCGCTCTTGCCATAGAATTCAAAATCAAAATCCTAGTGTCCTTGATCATTGCAGCTGTGCTCTACACGTCTCAACTGATCGTGTATCCGCAACCGATCAGGAGAGTGGGACACGTCGCTCGCCTTGCGCTTCCTCAGAGCGTCGTCCGATTTGGCTCGTACCTTGGCGATGAAATCTCCCACGAAGACTTGGTTTTTTATCTCAAGACTTTCGCCAACGTTGCCGAGTTTGTGACGGGAATTTTTCTTTTCGCCAATGCCATTTTCATATTCCTTTTCGAGTCTGCCTCTGCCATTCGTGCCATCGGTGAGGTGTAAACATGACTTACTCCCAGGAGTACAAATCGAGTAATTATTGCCTAATTTGCATTAAAGGCATGTCGATCCACGCGTACTTCAACATTTGGTGCGAGGCCAAGAAGGGCTGGAAGATTTACTGTCAGAGGAGGACGGCAGCTGTCAAAATCACTTCTCTGAAAGACGCCACGGAGACTCAGTTGCTTGGAAAGAAGGACGACGTGTGCGCCATTTGCTACGAAGAAATGGAGAATGCTAAGGTCACCTTCTGCAGGCATCTCTTCCACGCTGTGTGTCTGCGAAAGTGGTTGTATCTCCAGAACACGTGCCCCCTCTGCCACGAACTCCTTTACTCCGAACAGGCTCTGGCGGGAGAGACCCATCGCGTCGGCGACCACCGGCCACCACCTCACTTGGAAAGAAGGCGGATGCTGGTTGACTTGGACAGGGGGCTCCGACTCCACGATGCCCGGCTAGGTCTGGGGCCAGAGGTCAGCTCGGATACTGAGGACTCGGACACGGAGCACTCGCGGGACTCCGACGACGACGCAACCTTCGGCGACCTCGAAGAACAAGAAGTCAACAATCCAGACGTCCCCGATGGACTGGTACTGCTCTTTTGAATTCCAAACAGGTGTTGGACTATCTATGATATGCGAAACCAAAGTGAATCAGGAAATAAAACAAAAATGAATGAGCAAAAGTATGGAAGTTTTATCTAAAATTTAACTTTGCTTTATTAAAATGAAATCCGTTTAATTGGTGGAATAAATACACACTTTCATCATCTGTGATAATATTTTCGCTTGTGATGATGTCTTCCTGGCTCCGGACTTCTTTCGCGCTTCTTCTTGGATGCTCTCCTGTCACGAGATCTCGACCTGGAACTAATTAGCCAACGAACTAAGCTTTCGCTCCGTGGTGGTTGAGCAAAAACACACGCAAGTCTTAACTTGTTTCTATGTACCTTGTGTTCTTCTTCCGTTTCTTGTGTCTGTGCCTTGAAGGGCTTTCTGAGTATACAATTGGCGAAGGACTTCTTCGACTTCGTCTTTTCCTGCATTGAGAAAATGGTATCTTTTAACAAAATACGAAAATGGTTTCAAGCAGTTTTAGCAGGGCAATTCTTCAGTACTTACGGAGAGGCCTCCTGCTTCGACTTGGTTCTCATGTTCCCGTTGACCTCCTTACTGAATTTAGTCTCGCTTCCACTCGTCGGGGATTTCTTTCGAAGTTCTTCGTTCTGCTTGGTGCTTGCAATCAAGGGCTGAGCTTGAATGGCGTCAGTCTGCACAACGGCTGGATTAGGAGTTTCTGCTTTCGTCTCCTTGGCTGCTGATGGCTCCGCTTCGCCCGCTCCAGACCGACCTTTCAGCCGGGTTTCCTGATAAGCCTTGGTAAGTGCATGGACTTTCGCCTCCAACTCATCGACGTTTATCTACACGAGTTAAAACAATGCAATGAATAAAATCTGAGGAAGAGGAAATGGTCATTCAATTGGTTGGCAGGTGCCGAACTTTCTTACTTTGGGACGTTCATACAGCTGGACGATCTGCGTTGAAATCTGAATCAATTCTTCTTCCTGAATGTCGAAAACCAAGAACCAGGTGGCCGGGAGCGAAATGTTGAGCATTCTCCCAGTCAGGTAAATGCACGCGCATGCAATGGCCTCCGGCGTGTGAACAACGAAGACTGTAGTGCGCAAAGCATCGTTCATGTAATTCCTAAACCAAGAACGAAAGATGAAACATTTAAATCAACCTCAATCAAAAACACGGTGCCTTGCCTGTGTTTTACAAATACTTACCAGGCCATTTGCATGAACTTCTGCTCTTTGCCATAGCCAAGCTGCTGCATGTATATCACAATAAGCTGAAAGAGAACAATAATTAAGCGAGTTACACATTTTTCCCCAGAGCTGAATCGTAATCAAGAAACCAAATGTTAACGTTACCTTATGAGGGTGTTTAACATGAACACAAAAGCCAAGCTCCTTCAGAATTCGTCTCTCAGCAAGTGTGACATCACTTTTCAGGCGGATGTACGCAGGATCCAAGATAAGAGGCTGAATAGGCCTGGAAAGTAAAAACGATTCATGGTTAGTTAAGAAACCACAGAACTCTAGTTTTGTTTTGGATGACTAAGCCGAATCCTGACTTTGACTGTCAACAGATTCGTCGAACACTCACTGACTCACACCCGACCATCAAACTGCTCATCCCCGTCAAACCGGTATTGAATTTTAGTTCTAATTCTTTTGTTCATTTCGAAGCACTCTGCCGATTTTACGAAGCCTCAAGAGAAAGAGAACAACTGCCACAAACGGGTCGCATTCATACTTCTACTACCTGTTTCTAGTGTGATATCACCAAATTTCAAAGTTCTAGTCCACATTCAGTTAAAGGACTAATTGTAACAGGACCATCTTTATAATTTCGTACTTCTTAACTCCAGTTTTGTTAAGGCAAGAAGTTTAGAATAAACTGCAACTGTACAGTACTTGTAGTTGAACAATAAAACAAGAAAACTTCTGCACAATACCAACCTAATATAACCACGCAAATCGACGTTCTCCACTCCTCCTTGCGTTCGTTCATGCATTATTAATGCAGTACTCGACTCAATCAAAATTCTAAACTCTGTCACCGATACTGGCTAGGGCCACAGACAGATCAACGTTAGTTAATTAAGTCGCTCAGCAGAAATATAATCTTTTACAGTCTGAGCAGTAAACCCAACTGGTTCTTCAGTGTCACGTTCCACCAGGCACGCTCCATGGCCAATTCGGACGTAATTTTTACTCTTGACACGAAGCGGAATTCCCATTAAGCATAAAGTGGTGAAGTTAGCCACTCTTTCCAACAGAGACCAGGCGAGAATGAACAAAAGAATTAATCCCCAAAATTCACCTCGAATTTATAATTTTACTGTTACCGTAAACCGTCAGCACAAGGCTTCTTGTTTTTGGACTTCGCTGATGACGGGTTTGACGAGTGAGTATCGAATTCTCCTACAATTTTTAACATTCTCTCTTTATAAAAGAACTTTACAAAATTGGTCTGAAATATTTGGGTGCTTACTTGTTTGAACGATATTGTCGGATGTGGTGAAACACGTTGATTACATCGCGAATTCTTCTGGGAGCCTCTTCAATTTTGGAGGCAAGATACACACAGGCTATTGCTGTTGTCTCCATCGCCTGCCTCACGAATGATTTGGAGAAATAAAATCGCTGAAATAACACCTGACCGGTCGCCATCGCCGTCTATACACATTAATCAGAATAAATTGATAAATTGAGAGCACCTATGCTGATACGGGCCTTACGATTTGACCGACTTGGTAAATGGCAATTGAATTAAGGATTTGACAAAATGTAAGTTTTTACCTGAGGCAGTTTGAGCAGTATGCCTGATGTTTGAATTAACTCGCAGCCAGTGATCCGAAGGTCCATCTCGGTTGTTGCATCTAGTCCATCGTGAAAGGACGGTGACGGGCTGAGCTTATCTCTTGGCAATAAAACGTTCTCTAATGTCAGGATAACCTTTCCGTAAACCATTCTACGAACCAACTCAGGTGAAGGTTTCGTTGGCAAACAGACGCCTAAAAACAAGATTGTTGATGGAGATAAGAAAAGTGATTTTCAGTCAACCTACCTTTTGTACCCAGAACCAGTCACACTTTCACACAACTTCACTTCCGAACAGCAAAAAGCAGAACACGATCCAATCAATCCAATTATTTAAGTAAAATAGTTAAGAGTGAATTATTTTGTTGGCTGAATCGACTCAAGCCAAGCGGAGAAGGAATCAAACTTGGTACGCCAGCAAGTGGATGTTGCGAGCGTGCAAAGTCAACCCGCCAGGGGTCGTGCGGCGTTTCGGTGTAGTCAGGTCGGGTGCATGCGAGTGTTGGGCGAATGGACGTGTGATGACACGACAGCCTTCTCTGCCAACTGTGTACACATTTTAGCCGGCATGTAGCAACCAACTACAGAAGAAACGGGACACTTTCAAAGCGACAACACATTCGATCAGTGGATCTTTGATCTTTGCAGTTACAGCAGTTCGTTTCTCACGTTAATCAAGCCAGAAGTTTCAACTTGGAATTTGGAGTTTGGGCAACATGTCGAAACCGAAGCAGTTTACTCGCGAAGAAGAACTTCTGTTGCAGGATTTCAGCCGAAATGTTTCCACCAAGTCCAATGCCTTGTTCTACGGGAATGCGTTCATTGTCTCTGCCATTCCCATTTGTAAGTCAACTGAAAGTATTCAAGGGGTTCATATCGATCTTACCGATGAATTTGGTATACAGGGCTGTTTTGGCGTATCCATCTGATGGACCTTTTTACCGCATCGCCGATATTTCTGATTGTCACTCTCCTCTCAACATGGTTGATGGCCTTTGCGTACAAAAGTACCAAGTTTTCACTCAAACACAAGGTAAGGGCTTCATCAACACAACAAAGCATCCAAGATTGTATGGGTAGATTAAATGACAGGCTTGTCCTCTTTGCTTTAGGTTGCCGTGAAGCGAGAGGAAGCCGTAGCTCAGGAAATGAACAAGAGGTTGTCCGATGATAAGAAGATGAGCAAGAAGGAGAAAGATGAAAGGTACTTGACTAACTTGAGAGAATACATGCATGAAGCGAAAATATCTGGAAGCTGGTGGCGCCTGATTAATGCCCAGATATAGGATCAAAATGTAATTATAATTCATGTTTTAGAATTCTTTGGAAAAAGAACGAAGTGGCTGACTATGAAGCAACCACCTTCTCCATATTTTACAACAACGCCCTCTTCTTGGCCCTCATCATTCTCGGGAGCTTCTACGTCCTGCGCTCCTTCTCACCAACTGTGTAAGTGCAGTCAGAATCTCGGAATGGGCACTAAAACTAATTAGACTAGTATTGTTTGGGGGAAAATGAAGGTTTATTGGATATTTTCATTTTATCAGGAATTACGTGCTGTCGGTGAGCTCGGCCGGAGGACTCTTGGCCCTTCTTTCGACTGGTTCACAATAAAACTTATTAGCGTCACATCCAACATTCGTTAATTCTAAAAGCATTCAATAAAGTTATTAAGAAGGTGCTTTGCTGGGGTTGAATTTATGCGTGCTGGCTTCTTTTGATTTATCATTTAACGCTTTGAATGTCTCTGGCGTCTTGATTCCACTTGTGGAATTTTAGATGAGGAATTACCAGTAAATACAAAATCAACTCCAAATGCAATTTCTTGACCGAAGTTTTATTTTTTCCGACTTAAACACGACGAATTAGATACAAAATGCTTTCTTAATCTATACGCCTGCGTACTTGACCTCGTCAAAGGCCTTTCTTGCTTTCTTCAGCTCCTCATTCATGCTGAGAAGGTCTTTCACTCTGGCGTATTTTCGCTGATCTTTTCTTACAAAGAACATAATGTCTTCGACGGTGACTTTACCTGGTTTGCCAACTTCCATCGCCTTCTGAGTCTAAAACGAGACAAGAAACAAAACGTTAATCACACGCAATTGTCATGTGTCATTTGTATTTGTATGTAATGCCTATTTGTGAGGTGTGGTGGCCTTACCACTTCGGTGATGAATTCGATGACAAGGTCCTCCAAGAGGTCAACGCTCTCTGTGAATGGGTTCTGGTCATCTCCAAAGCCAAACATCATGCATCGTAGTTCCTTGGAGAACATGCGTTTCTTGTCCTCAGAACTCATCTCCACTGCATCAGTGTGCGTCGACTCCTGCTCCATCGCTTCGTCAGCCTATTGCACAAATAAATTGTCAATTTAAGAATTTAACAACTTTTGCTGTCGTGACTTGCGAGAGTGTTCACTCCATGCAATGTAATGCAAGTTCAATGCTTTTGCATAACTATCTCACCATGTTTGAATAGAGATTCTGATTGTGTTAGCTCGCGAAGTTAGCCTTGCTAAAGTTCGTATCCGCTTTTGTGAACTGGGCGATGGTGGCTGTGGGCAGGTGTGGTTTAACGTTTAACACCAACTTTGTTTACCAAATTAACGAATCAGTGGTTCAGTGGGAATTGTGAATACTGTCTGTTTTGTACTGTTTTCCAATTTTTCCGATTCGAGTCCGAAGTGAAGTTGTGTTTGGAATTGGTAGCTGCTCCTGCTTCCTTGGTCTCACCCATCGCGTCGTGTAAATTTAGAATTTCGAAAGAGTGAGAAAAGACACAGATCAGCGAACAGATGCTAACGCAAACCTTGCCGACAAATTCTCTTCAGCTGGTCACTTATTGATCATTCACACACATTGTTCACGATTGTTGATTAAATTCTTCTTTCACATCATCACACCACATTGTGATTATTTTGAACTTTTGCAACCACTTTGCAGGAAAAGCGAAAGAGAAAAGGTAACCTTCTCGATATTTAAGATTCAGTTTTAATGGAGAGCGACTTTATGTTTGGCTTTTGACTCCCGTATTCAGGCAGAGACCCGTTCGCGAAACAAGTACGTACGAAGTAAGCTTTGCTATCAACTGTTGGAGTGTTGGATTAGGGGTGGTTATGGTGAGTTCTCAGGTCTATTTCCTCAAGGAGGAATCTCGAGATGAAATCAAGAGAGATGTACCATTTTTATAGTCATCGCCGGCTGCAGTGGTAGGTGATCCATCGCCTTTGGCGGATGCGTGGAACCTCGACCAATCCAAAATTCTTGCTCTGTTCATTACATGCGTTCTTATCATTCTCACCTCATGTAAGTGAATTGTGTCCTATTTGTGGAGTACACGAGAGAAATCACAGTTCTATGTGATGTACTATTTTATTTTATGATTTTATCTCATGCCAATCACCAATTGCAAAGCTTCAATAGCCTTTACTTTTTGATTTTTTGGCTTAGTGTACTTCCTGATACTTGGGCGCAAGAAGGGCCTTTCGGTCGTCTTCGTTGGACCATCTGAAGCTGGGAAAACCTCCATCTTTGTCCACCTGTTGAACAGAATTGGTCAGGAGACTGTTATTTCCACTGTTGCCAATGTCGGAGAGTTTAAGCCTCCGGGAGGTAGTCAGACGCTAGTGCTGAAAGACTTGCCTGGCCACGATCGAGTTCGCACCAAATGGTGGGAGAGTCACAAATCTCGGTTGCTGGGGCTTGTCTGCGTGATTGACTCGTCGGGGGGCTCGAAGGCTATTGGGGAAGCTGCCGATGTCCTGTACAGCGTGCTCACGGACTCTATCGTCGCATCTCTCAAACCACGGGTCCTGATTCTGGCCAACAAGCAAGACTTGCTCCCACCTGGACGGGAAGTCAATGTTAAAGTGCAATTGGAGAAGGAACTTACCATGTTGAGGCTCACCAAGTCAGCCAGCTTAAGCACGACGGGCGGCGCAATTACCAGGAAGCAGCTCGGAAAACCGGATCGGGACTTTGACTTTGAGCAGATCTCACCAATTAAAGTGGAATTTGCGAAGTCATGCGCAAAACCAGGAAGCGCCAATCTCGGCGAGTTATTGGACTGGCTGAGCATTCTCGCACGATAGTAGAATCAGCATAACACCAATGTGTAATTAATTAATTAATGAAAATGGAAGAAAATTGAAGTGCTGCGTTGTAAAATTGTACACGGCTTATAATGATGATGGCACGCGACATGCTTTATGTGCTTGTGCTTGTGTCAAAGGGCGGAAACCACTAAGAATTCTTGGAGATCTTGAAACTGCACACTGAATAAAAATGACCATTGAATGCTCTGACTCCTGGACTAAAATTCGGAAAACTGCAAGTCACACGTGTCGAGTTCTCAGCGAGCCTCCAACCGTTTCATTTCAACCCTTTTCCTAGCAGGCAAGCATTTCGCTGTGCGTAAAATAACCGGGAGCAGAGTTGTACGATTCATTTTCATTTTGATGTTGGCCTGATTCTAGATTGTCTCTATGAACTAAAGTTCCTACAGCTTAACAAGACATTGCCCAGTTGATATTGGTGTTTTAATACCCAGTTACCCAGTTGTGATCTGTCTATCATAAAGGAAACGTTAAGAAGTGAGTTCAGCTTGAACTCGCGTGGACTAATATTATTTTAATTTCATCCGGCTTCGTACTCAACTTTTCAACTTGGGTTTCTACTCTGTAGCGCAATTTACTGACAACTGAAAGTTGAAAGCGGTTGGTCGTTAGTTGCTTGAAGTTAGTTAAAGAGGGAGAGAGGGTTGTCAGCGGCCATCTTTGACCATGGAGTCCACGGACGAATCACTGTCACGGAAGTCAACGATCGTCCAGAATGGCAGTAAACAGGAATCCCCGCTGGCATCAAATTCGAAAGAACCGAAGGTATCCATTCTGCGTCGCCCCAAAACGAAGGCACAGGTGACCACACCGAAGCAGAGTCCAGGTGAAATCCCTGAGCCTGATCAGTCGAAAGTCAAGCCACTGTCCCAACAAAAAACATTAGAGCAGGTTGGCAATTCTACAATTCATATCTTAATGCCTTAATGCGTGCTCGGGACCCCCAAGGACCCAGCCCAACTGAGGTTGGCGACCTCCAATCAAACACTCACTCAGAGTGGGTAGGACTTTATTGTTGTGCTCGTCTTACTTTATTTACAGAGTGTTCATTTTCTTTACAGCGTGAGCAGGAGTATGCGGAAGCTCGCCGTCGGCTTTTAGGTGATGTGAGGTTTCCGGAGGAGGAAAGGGAGGCCGAACTGGAATCCAGACTCACACCAGCCGAAATACTCAAGATGAAGATTGGGGAGGCGATGCAAGTCAACCCTGGCGGAGGCCCAAGCCCCAGCTGAAAGGATCTCACAATTGATGTCAGTGTTAGCGCAGAAGCTCATCGATACGATAAATTCATAACTTGTTTATTGCCACAAATACTCCACCTACAAATGTTACTCATTACGAATTGAGGCATTATTAAATGTTTACGAACTATTACAACTATCCGCGAGACAGAAGTAAAAATTACTGGTGCTTCATTTAAAATCTATACACAAGAGGATGTATATTTGATCAAGACAAACTCCTATCGAGTCTTACTTCAAAATTGAATATTCAAGATGTCACGTGCGAAGCTGATTGATCAACTGTCAAGTGTGCCGCACTTCGAAGATATGCGGTCTCGAAACTAGTACCTGAGGTATGGCTTCGTTTTCGCAATGTACCTGTAATCACACAAATACAATAGGAACAGAGTTAGGTAAGGTTTGGCCGGGGATTGCAAATGAACTTACACATCGAGCTTTTCCCAGAAGGTCATTAGTGCAGCCCTGTCTAAGTGCCGCTTCGTGCGTGACAGTTGAATCACGTGCACCGCCCATTTGGCGACATTTGCGTCCAACTTGAATTCGTCGTACTTCAGGTGGAAAGCACTTACTGAAAGAAATGTTCAAACTATAACGTGCGAACTCGAACAGTGGTATTTGCGTGACATTTTCTTTACTTTTTGCGAATATTTCGGTTGGATTTCCGTCCCACGGCCATCCCTTAAACTGCCAGGCTGGGCCCATCACAAACACCGCCACGACTCGGTCCCAGTCAGTCAACGACAGCTTCTGCGGGTTGTCAATGACACGGTAAGGAACAGAAACGCCGTTCCTTTGACGGTGAATCAAGATCTCATTGTCGCGTCGTGCGCCCTGAGCCTTCTTCTCTTCTGTGCTGATGAACCTCATGTCCTGCAAGATCTCCTTGGCGTTGAAAAGCGTTATGAGCGATGTGTTCGCAGCTGGGATGATGATGATCGGGGTTCGAGAAACCCTCTTGTTGCCTGACGACAAATCAGGACTCTTCCCCGGAACCTGTAACACAATATGATTAAGAAAGATTGAGCAACTCGAACGAAGCGATTATTTTTATTTCACAAGTCCTGAAACGTACTTGCACTTGCATCGCAGCCGACGAGGGTGTCATGGGTGGTTTTGCAGACGTCTTCAGCGGGGTGCCTTCTGTCACAGACTTGAGTGTCATCCCGTGATACGTGCCCAAAGTGTCGATTTTGAATCCCTCGGTTTCTGGATATAAATGAACATTCATTGTACACTGTGGAAAAGGAAAGGATCACTACCGTGGAATGGCTGACGTACCTTCCTTGCTCTTGAAACGTTCCTGATCGTATCGATTGTATACTACAGGTTGAGGCGCCTGTTTCATTGCTGCGATTGGTTGTAGAGTGGCCACTACCGGGGCCACCGTAGGCCTACGGAAGGCAAAAGAATATGCCAAGTACGCTCAATATTCCCGAGCACAATCCAGCAGGATTTCGTGAGGCATATGTATTGTTCGCTTTGAGAGTTTTTGTTACCTGACGGACTTTCCCTCTTCCCTGGCCTTTACTGAATTCAGAATGGCTAAAATGTTCTTGCTGAATTGCTTTCCGTTGCTCTGCAGAATCGTGCTCCGCGTCCTCCACTGTCGTTCTCGAGAGACGATGTCCTTGGTCACGTCCAAGTCGTAATCCAGCATGGTTCTTAAGTCTGACCCCATCTCGATGTCATCATGACCCTTGATCGTGGTTCGCTTCTTCGACAATCGCTTGGCCTTGATCTCAGCAATCTTTTCCATTGACATGGCGTCGGAGAGAGACCTGGGAGAGTGCCGCAAATTAAACCATAGAACATAACCTATCTAGTGGAATGGGGATATATCAATGAACTATGAACTGATGCGATGCTTTCGCCTACTTTGTGATGCTGTTGATGGCGACTGAAGCCTCTCGAGGGGCATCAAGGCGAGCGGCGAGCTGATCCTTCACGCGCTGCAATTGCGTGTCCTCAAATCGAGGCTTCTTAGCCAAAACTTCGCTCGGTTCTTCGATCGTTCGTTTGACTTGCGTTGGAATTTCCAGAGGTGCCGACTTATCGATATTGGCACTGGTGGCCGTCTCTCCACGTAAGTACGCCAGAACATCCTTCCTGTCAGGTCGTGTCACGACGGGTACAACTCCCTGAATGAAATCAGTCAATTAATACACCATCCAAACAAGACGGACAGAGAAGCATCCAGGAAAGTCACTTAGCCACTGGTATACTTACAGCGGCGTGTCTGACGTAGACGGGGTGACTTAGGTTAACATTCTTGAGGAGAAACAAAAGGCACTCCAACGTGTAATAATCCTTCGGCTGTCCATCTTTCCCGGACCTGAATCAGATCAGTACAGCAGTTAAAGCCAGCTCATTCCCCCAAATCACAGTAAGAATTAGAATTCTTGACATGTTAATTTTAGCTCACCCGTAAATGGTGTAGTTTGTCTTGACGTTTTTGGGCCATGAAAACTCCCCGAAGATGATGCAGTTGTCCTTTTCTATAATTTCCTTCTGGCTCACATTATACTGACGCAAAAGCGATAGAGGGTCCGCCATGATGAGAAGGTGCACTGCAGGTCGCCCGAAACGCCAACTGTCCTCGTCGTTGTCAACTCTGCCAAGAACTTTAGATTTTAGACGCTTAATTAAATGACTACGATTAACCTTTGAAGAACGCGGAATGTAAAGCGACAATTTCAAATCCTCAGCTCAAAACTGCGCAACGCTGCTGTGTGGCTAAACGCAAGGACGGTTCTCATAATCATTGGTCTTTGTTGCGTACACGATTCTAACTTTTCGTAATCTGCATTAACCCGAGTTGGCAACTGTATTTGCCACCGTCCTGATCAAGAAACCATCCGCCCTAGAATAAGCTGTCGATTCATTGGTTCGCCAATACAATCAAAACATAACCCTATTGGTTCGAAGCCAAGATGATTAAGTGAAAGCACTCAAAATTAACGCAGCGCAGCGTTCAAAAATGACAAACTGCAGCAGCATGCTGGTGGGAATGCATTATAATTCGAAAAAATGTTTATTCTCAGAAGATTGGGGGAAAATAACAAATTAAATGGTTAAAATGTCTACAAGTCAAAGTGTGAGTGGAGGATGTTAGAGCACGTAGTTCAACTCGTGCCGCGTGTAGGAATTCCTCTGATCGTCAGGTATTCGAGGGTAGCCGGCAACCAGGGCGTCCTGACCCCCGATGTATAGTGAGTTGTAGATCTTCCAGTACACATCCCTCACCTTCCGAGCAGGATGAAACAGCCCCTGGGGAATAATCAACAGCATAATTAGAGTGATATTTCATAGGACCCGTTGGAAATGATTAAGCGAGTTTTTTGTACCTGAAGTGTGTACTGCAAGATTTTCACGGAGCCCAGCGACACTCGCATGCCTTCCACGGCATCCATGAACGCCTGCACCAAGTGCGGCGAAGTCTCGAATATGTTGGGCCAGACGTAATTAAGGAGGTGAATCAGGGCGTCCTCGCAACCGAAGCCGTACACGCCAAGCGCCATGTGCTTTATGGCAGCACACGCAGTTTGCCGATGCACTAAATCCCTGGAAGATAAAGACAAGAAGCAGTTAAGATTCTGAAGTAGAATGAAAGCTCGGCACAAAATGATGACTACAAGCCTACAGCTTACCTGTCCATCAGTGCGTCTTCTAGCAACGGTGTCACGGCGTAAATGTAGTCCTTGCCCATTTCTCCAATGTACTCGAACAAAAATGACATTGACTTGAGTACGCCGTTCTGAACGTTCAGCTCTGGAACTCTGTACTCGTTCATCAGGGCAGGGAGCACAGTGAAGGGCGAACAGGTCTCGGCCACGATGGCGATTGCGACCGTCGTGCAGACTCGGTTCTGCCGCTCCTGTACTTTCAAGTTGTTCAACAGCGTAGCCAACACATCGTGAGGGCTGCAAACATAAATGTACAAATTAGCGACAGAACTTAGGTCTTTTTCATGCTATTAGCTACGCTCTTACCCAATTGCTTTCGCAATGTAGCCAAAGGTGTTGACTGCAGCGCGCCTGATGGCCTTCTTGTGAGCCTTCAGCAACTCCAGCAACTCGAAGCAAATTCTCATCCACTCTCTCGCGGAGACATACTCAGGACCACGATCAGCAATGCGGCCAACGAGGTCGATGCAGTTCTCCTGCACCTTTTCGTGTCGATTCTTCAAGATTGGGGTGAGTCTTGGCAGCAAGTCCTTGATGGGCGGGGTCATCTTGGTCATTCCGATGACGTTCACAATCGCCTTCAGCGCGCCTAGGATGCTGCCCAACACTTCGGGATACTCTTCTCCCAAATACTCGTACAACACAACGCCAAGGTGGCCCATCAGTTTCTCCTCCATGCACGTCTTCATCACTGCTGCGATCTTCGATATCAAATCGGCAGCCTGTTGCCGAACCTTCGCTGCCTTGTTGTTCAGCCGCCACAGAATGGTGCCACAAATTTGAGGAAGGTACGGTTTGACACGTTTCCCCAGCTGATTGACAATTGTTCCGAATCCGTTCAGCAACACGACGTCCTGTGATAAGAAATCAAAACTTTGAGTATGATGCAGACTAAACTAAATGAATGGTAAAAGGGTTGCCGAAAATAAACCTCTGTAGTTTGTTCTTGGAACGCGTAAAGAATGCCATCGATCAACTGCTCCTCCAGCCTTGAATCTGTTAACCGTATAGAATTAGAATGAAGTATCAATATATTGTATACACCAATCAAGTGCTGGATTTGAGTGTTACCGATATCAGCAGCGCCCAGATTTCCCATGATCTTTTCAATAGTCTCGACTACCATTTTCCTGTATGTCTCATTCTCGTCCTTCAGATCGTCAACAATTCGGTTTATGATCTCTGAAGCCCCGACCTTGTTTGCGATTTCCACTGTCGTATCGACCAATTGCCTATAATTCCGCTTGTCCAAAGCCATTCTGTGATTCCAAAAGTGTTTGAAGAAATGGGGCAGAATTTCGTCTTTGATGTATTGCGGCTCCACACCGTCCGTCGCACAACACTGCTTCACAACCTGTAATGAAAGATTAATAAGTAGGCTAAAGACTTCATACGAAAATCAAGATTTTGAGATCATGACCAGGCCTAGTGCTCACCTTGAGTACGATCTTCTTCATCTCTTCGTCGGGCGACTGGAATTCACGAATCAGAATCAACATGACTTCTCTCGTGTAGTAGTTGGCGTACTCGGCGTCCATCAGCGGAATCAAGTAGCCAATCGCCTTGAGAAACGCAGCCAGTCCCTTCCCTCGGTGGGACCGGATTCCTTTCCACAGAGGCTTCAACACCGAGTCGAAGCTCTCAATTCCGTACGGAGTCGCAGCCTCAGCAAGAGCTGTAATTCACAAGAAATTAGTGCATTAGTGGCAATTCAATTTACACACAAACAAGCTTTCTAAATTCATGATGTACCTGCAATTGCCAACGCGGTAATGGTTCGAACTTTCTGCTGCTCATCAACGAGTCCGTGCTCAATAATTTCGACAAGACTTTTGAGATGCGGCAAGATGGCGCATCCCATCAAAATCGAAATCTGCTGTACGATTTTAATTCCTGTGTGCCTGGCTTGCCAAGACTTTTTGCTTTTGCAGACTGCTTTCAGAAACGGCAACAAGGAAGGAATTCCGAGGGCCGACGCAACCACAGCGAATGCCCTCGCTGTTGTGTTACGCACGAATCTGAAAGTAAAATGAAAATTAACAATCATCCAACAACCGAAATTGACACTGAACATTGAAACTTACTCATCAATGTTGTCAATGTCCGGTCTCATTGTGGATATCATCGTCGCCAGACCAGCTGCTTTTGCAAGGTTGGAAATGATTTCTCTTCCCTCGACACGAGCGTAGTAATCTTCATCAATTAGCAGGGGCTCAATTACCACCAGAATCTATAAATGTAGCATTAAACATTAACTCAGAGGGAAAATTGGTACTTATAATCTTAATTTGAAAATGGCGAGATCTGACTAACCTTGTGGACGTAGGGTCTGACGAGATCGTCCAACTTGTACAGGACTCGATCGATGACCTTCACCAGCAAATGCCGCTCTTGATCCTCCAGCGTGGGCGACATGAGCAGAGGCAGAATCTGATTGAACAGAGGGCCAGCCTGAAACTCCCGAGCCTGTAGAAAAGAAAAGAAACAGAACATTAGACAACTGACCAAAGTTAGGACTGGATATGTAAAGAAACGTAGGATCTTACCTTGTCAGTTATTTGTCTCAAAGCTGACTTTCTCATTGGGGGAGTTCCATTCTTGATCTTAAGGAGCAGTTTCATGATCTTTCTCTCCTTCTGCTCTTCGGGGCTCAAGCTCTCTTCATCGACATCAAGCAGAAGCTTGTCAAAGTACTGCGCGTCTTCCGGCTTCAAAAACGGCAGGTTTCCTCCTTTCGGTTGAGTGTCGATGAACTTGGACGATTTGTCCTCCGTCTGGATGAAGAAGCCTTGCGGCGTTCCGGCAATTGGCGTAGGCGTTGCGGAAAGTTTCCGAGCAGGTGTTCTAATTGGAACGTAGCCTGCTGGCGGAGGAAGAATCTTATAGCCTGGGGGAAACATTTGATCCAGCTCGTCATCCGAAAATGGTCTGTTCCTGTCGTCGATTTCTTTCTCCCACCTGTACGCTTGCAGTTGTTCTGGTGTCATTTGCAGGAGCTGACTAGGCGAAGGTGTGGCCATACCCATGGCTTTCGCACCCATAGGTGTAATTCCTCCCGGCGTCATCATAGATGGTGTGTGAGGGGTCATCGGAGTTGCTGGCGTTTGCGGAGTCATTGCCACTGCCGGTGTTTCGTCCCAACGACTCTTCCGTTTGCTTGCTGATGGGGTGGGAGTCTCCTGAATCATGTCGACCCCGCTTCTGTCTACTTTGGGCGTTTCTGCCCAACCACTGCTGTGCCCCGGCGTCTCGCGCTCTGTCTTTGGAGTTTCATCCCACCGGTTGCGTCTGACCGACGCCTTTTCTGCTCCCGGTGTTGCGTGGCCTGGAGTCATGTGAGCTGGTGTTGGGTCCCAAATACGCTGCGCTGGTGTGTGCCCAGGCGTCTCAGCACCTCCACCTCGATGGCCTGGTGTTTCATCCCAACCAATATGTCCAGGAGTCTCGGCGGTCTCCCAGTTGGGTCGCTTCTTCTGTGGAGGCACGACATTTTCATCAGCGGCTGCTTGCTGATCCCACCGGCCCTTTCGCTTCACAACTTTAGACTCTCCATTGCCCACTGGTAACAGGGGGCCATCCTTTGCCTTCTCAATCAAGCGGTCTCGAAAATCCTTTCGCGCTTCTTGCAGTTTGTTTTCTCGCATTATGTCTGCGTAGGTTCTGGCACCCACGTCTGGAGTTTTCCCACCGTCCAGAAAGTCGTCAACTCGTTCAGGGGAAATGACACGTTTCGCGGCCCTGGACAAGTACTCGTTGTGTGCCTGCCTTTCCGCAATCGTTTGCCTTCTGTGCTCTGCAAACACGTCGACATCTTTCTCTGCCTGCGGAATATCATTTAGGAGAGATAGTGGAGCGGTGTAGGCCTTCCCTCGCCCCGGTGCAACTGGCGCCGCGTCGATGTCATCTTCTTCCGCCTCATCATTTGGTGCGATGGACGTGTAATAGCCGTCAAATCCGTCCGTTGCGCCGTAGATGTCAACGTCGAATTTGCCTCTCTCTCCAAGCCCAATCCTCGCCTCCTCCGGAACCTCAACACTTTGCTTCTTATTTGCTTGCAGTTCGTTGGCCAAGGCAGCAATTTCTACAAAATAAGAATCTTTAGTTGTAAAGGGTGAAACGGAATCCATTTTAAGATAAAGGAGCTTACCTTCTGCCGTTTTGGGCACCGACATTGACATTCTTGGAAATCTGAGTTGTAATTTGTCCTTTTAAAACAAAGCCAACCTTACTTGTAACTTTAAATCGATGAATAAATACCTATAGTGTAATACTTCCAATATAGCTCTCTCCGAAGTTCCAACCTTCGAAACTGATAACTGATAAAAATTACGAATTACAAAAAAGACTCACTCAGAGAAAGTTTGAAATAATGAAATTACGACTATGCATGATTCAAGTTTTGCCAGGCTGCTTCGCTTCCTTGTCTCACCTCTTTAGAACTTTCTGCTAACTTTTCATCACAATTTAAACTCGCAGCTTGTTGGTGTTAGAGGAGTTAGTCGGTGTCGGTACACTCAAAAACAGCCATTCGATGAGAATGGGCAAAGTCTGTGATCGGTGAATATGCTACCAGTGCATTACAGAATGGAAAGACTCGTTTGCCAGGCAGGCAGGCAGCGAGTGCTCAGGCGTCGGGCATCCTTCAGCTATGCCTAAACTGAATGGTCCCGTTTGCGTTTGATTGTCCCGTGCGTGTGATCAATGCATCGCATTCCTGTGGATTGAAGGTGTGGGCCATCCTGTGCATCAGTGTTCCAGAGCTAATCTCTGATAATTCGAGACTGATTCGATCACGGCGACATTGACATTGATGTCCACCCTACGCGGGGATAGCCATCGCCATTCCGGATTTCTGCATTTGGTCCTTCCTGTGACTGCTAATGCGCTCATGTTTTTAATAATGCAATTATGCTAATGACACAGCTAACCAGAGAAGCCGGTGCATGCATGGTAGTAATTGCGCGTCGCTATTAGCCAATTAAGCCAAAGCATTGAATCAGCATAAAATCACGAGGAAGGGTGAGACTAGACTTTTTTGACGTTCGCGTTCATTGTGTCGAGTGAGTGTTCGGAACATGTGCACCGAGTGCATGAGATGTGAGATGTCAATATTTGTGGGCAAGTGGGCATGTTCCTCAATGCTAATAAGTCGTGAACATTTTATTCCAGTTTTGGTTCAAGAGCTAAGCAGTTAGCAAGCGCACAACTCCAGCACTGATTTGAATTTAAACTTGAAACACGTAAGTCATTCACCTGATTGCAATTTTTGACAGAAAGTTCACAACCTTAAAGGAAAGGTAGGCACACGTACGTTATTCTTGAAGAGATGGTATTGTAACCGCTGTAGAAGCAAGCTGAGGGAAGAAGAGAAAAGAGAGGAGTTCCGAATCACGTGCTAGGCACGAGTCCCCGATTTGGCTAGGCATGATCGTTTCATTTCTCGTGCAGCCAGCTAACACTGGGACACTCTTCCGACAGTTTAAAACTAAAATATTCCCTGCAGCCAGACTTTTAAGTGATTGTGGTCCTATTTCCAGAAACATGTCATCCATCCAAGCTATCAAAGCTCGTCAAATCTTCGACTCAAGAGGAAATCCAACCGTTGAGGTCGACTTGACCACTGCGAAGGGAACTTTTCGGGCTGCTGTGCCGTCGGGAGCATCCACCGGAATCTACGAGGCTTTGGAGCTTCGAGATGGTGAGAAAGCAAACTATCATGGCAAGGGAGTGCTCAAGGCCATCGATAACATCAACTCCCTCATCACACCGGCACTCATTGCCCAGGTACGCATCGTTAGACTTAACCACCCAAACTTCTCTGTTTATGCGAATCACGAACTGTGATCCTTGGTTTCACAGAAAATTGACATCCGAAAGCAAAGGGAGATCGATGAGTTCATGCTGAAGCTGGACGGCACCGAGAACAAGAACAAGTTCGGAGCCAATGCGATTCTGGGGGTCTCGCTGGCTGCAGCCAAAGCAGGCGCGGCTGAGAAAGGAATTCCGCTCTACAAGTAAAGCCTGTCCAATACTGTTTATACTTACTACTCACTGATTGCTACTATAATGTTTGTGTGTGATTTATGCCATTGTTAGGTACATTGCGGAGTTGGCTGGAAATTCGGACGTAATTTTGCCTGTTCCCGCGTTCAATGTTATCAATGGTGGTTCTCACGCTGGAAATAAACTTGCGATGCAAGAGTTCATGATTCTGCCAACGGGCGCCTCTACATTTACTGAGGCAATGAAGATGGGGTCTGAAGTCTACCATCACTTGAAAAATGTCATCAAAGGTCGGTTCGGTCTTGATGCCACGGTGAGTCGTTCATCGCTTTGCTGTGCTCTTGATCTACCAACGCAATGACGAGTGTATCTATGTTGCTTGGACAGAGTGTTGGCGATGAAGGTGGTTTTGCTCCCAACATTCTCAACAACAAAGACGGTAAGCTGCTCTCTTCACCAAAAATCGGTTCAGGAGAGCGCATCGTGCGAACTCTTTAACTCCAGTCACTTCAGCTCAATGAACTCAGTCATCTAGCCTAGCACAACGAGCACAATTAATTACTTAAGTAGTACTTTAAACGTAATCTTTCTGTACTATCTGTCACAATTACAGCGTTGAACTTGATCACCGAGGCAATTCAAAAGGCTGGGTACACTGGAAAAATCGAGATTGGAATGGATGTGGCAGCGTCAGAGTTTTTCAGGTAAAGCATTTCAATTTACCCCTGACCTTTATTGAAGATACAACCCGGCAACGGAACAAGAGTCGCTGGAGCTCGAACGATAATCGAAATCTGACCTTGACCTTGAATTTTGTCAGGGATGGAAAATATGATCTGGACTTCAAGAATCCGAAGCCGGATCCGTCTACTTTCATCAGTGGAGATCAGCTGTCTGCTCTGTACCAGGAGTTCATCAAGGAATACCCGATGGTCTCCATCGAAGACCCCTTCGACCAAGACGACTGGGACGCGTGGACGAAGCTCACTGGAAGCACTTCCATTCAAGTAAGACTTTCCATTCCAAATCCAAGTACCAGTTGTCTTTTTCTTCGATCACTGATTCCGGATCTTTTTGGGTTCAGATTGTGGGAGATGATTTGACAGTGACCAACCCGAAGCGAATCCAAACTGCTGTTGAGAAGAAGGCGTGCAATTGTCTCTTGCTGAAGGTCAACCAGATCGGGTCAGTGACGGAAGCAATCGACGCGCATCTGCTTGCGAGGAAGAACGGCTGGGGCACGATGGTCTCGCACAGGTCGGGAGAGACAGAAGACACCTTCATCGCCGACTTGGTCGTGGGACTGTCAACTGGACAGGTCAGTGAACAGTAAAGTACCACCCCCACCAAGCAGCTTGCAGTTTAAATACTGAGCGCACTTCTTTCCTTCAGATTAAAACTGGAGCCCCATGCAGATCAGAGCGTTTGGCCAAGTACAACCAGATTCTGCGCATTGAAGAGGAGTTGGGAGCCACAGCGAAATACGCTGGACGCAACTTCAGAAAACCCCTTTAAACAACAAAGGGAAAAGAAGGTTTGGGGGTGGGTGATAATAAATGTTTGTCTGAGCAGCTAGTCTGGATTGCAAATCAATAAATAGTGTAGCGATGCAGAACTACTGCAAGGCCTGGAGTCTGGAGGGCATCATTTGGGGGGCTTGTGCCTTCGTCGTAACAATTTATTTGTCTGTTCTCTTCCTCCAATATAACAATATGGTGTTCCAGTAATTTTAATTTAATCCAGAATATTGCTTTCGTACTACGCAAACGTTGCAAGATTTTTGGCAATACGTCAGCATGTACTGCGGGTTAATCTTGCATTCCCCGCGATTTGCCCACGCCGTACAGTGTTCGTGTTTGTCGAAGCATTCCGTCACTCCATTCGCAGCATCTGAAAGGATTATTCAGAATTACTAGATGAAACTCAGGATTGCCTCGATGATATAATGGCTTGCCTTGTGTCGATTCATTGGGACAAGTACCACATGACTTTGCACAATAGATGCTCATATACTCGGAATTTTTCATACACTCGTCATTCCTGGACCACTCGTCACAATGTTCGTTTGCATCCGAACAAGGGGAATCTGCGACAGGGCAAGTAGAAAGAATTCAGGCACCTCTCGCAGCATTGTCGAGAATTAATTCAGCTCACTGCATTTGTTGCACGATTTTCTACAGTTGACAGTCATGAATTGACTGCTTCGCACACATTCACCCAATTGAGCCCATCGATTGCAATTCGTGTGAGAATCTACGCACTTCAGCTGTCCTGAAACAAAGGAATCAATCATTCAGTCTGCATATTTACAAAAAGGAGCTATTATTCAAGGTTGTTCAACCTGACGGAGGCTTGGAGGCATCAGCAGCTGTCGATGACAATATCCCATTGCAGTTGTAGAGACGATTTATTTTCAGCAGGTCAACCTTTGCGATTAAGAACGAGTTTTATGATTTTGTGTTGTATTTGGGACTACAGTTTATACCGTAATCGTTAGGGGCTTTGTTGTACCTGTGACAGTGCCTCACGTTGCCCCATTTTGGAATTCGGGGTCTTGGCCATAATTGTCGGTTTACTCCTGTCCTTCGCAAAGGCAAAGGGGCCATAGTGCAAGATGGATCCCGTGTCATACGGAGCACTCAGGTTTTGAATGTCTCGCCAGCTATATCGGCGAAAGTTAAAATCCATACCTGTGGGCGCACACTTAATAACATCGGTCCGTTCACAACCATCATAAGACTCGCAGATTACCCGGTGCAATGTTTGCGAAGTTGATGTCAATGTGCTCATCGCGGTCCCATCGGCTTTGCTCGTGCCAGAAACCTTGAGATATTTTGCTTCTAAAGTTTAGAGTTTATATTTACAGCTTACAGGAACCACAGAACGAACGGTTTACCGATTGCATGCATTAGCTCGTGTGTGGTAATTCCAATGTACACGCAGCCCTCTCCCAGAACCACTGGTTGAGCTCCGCCCGTTCGACCAACGTGGCTGCTACAGCCTTTCCCCTTTATGATGTCAATGTAGTCTGACTCCCCCGCCCGCGGTCGGAACTTGATGCAGGTTGTGGATTGGTAGTTCAAAATGGCTCGTGCGATAACCGATCTCTCCAGGGCACCTGCCGAAGAATGTGGGTGGTAATTAAAGGTAAAGAGCACATAAAGATGAAATTATAGCCCATACAAGGACTACATACTGAATTGAGCTGAGATAGCATAAGGAATGATTCCCGCAGGCCACTTTTGCACCTCCTGGTTGATTGCATTGCGACTCAAAGGGTCATCGTCGGGAACGACGTCTGACAAAGCAAGGGTGCCATGCATGAGACTCTTATGCGTCAAGGCGACACCGCGGCGCTTGAGAATGATGTCGCCCTCGAACAATCCGGCTAATTCGATGGGGTCTGTGTGAAAGGGCTCGTGGGTTGTGTTGACTGTAAATCAGGGATCGTGGGAATGTACCCATGTTAGCTGCGCCCTCGCGGGAATTACAATACAACATCTTACGTAAGGCAGCATTTTGATAGTCGGCCGGCGAAAGCGGTTCTCCTGGGGCGTAAGCTGCTGACTAATTAGCAAGGAATAAGAAAACGTGTTTGCGAATTTGAAATTAAAAAACGTACGTCCACCGTTGACCAAATTGGATTCTCGACGCTTACGGTCTGAGTTTCGACCGCACGCATCAAGCAAGAAGCCATCGCCAATGTCCAAACGCTCTTCAGAACTTTTGTGGTAAGCAGCGACACAAGGAGATTGATCATTTTCTCTGAATTGAAGCACTGAAACTGAAGCAAACTGCCAGAAATACGTTCGAGTAGGCGTTTTATCCATTTTGTCGAAAGCTCCGCAAACCGAAACGTGCATTGTGCTCGAATCAATGCAACGATCGTTTACCGCATCGGAAAGCAAAAACCTTAAATAACCTAGAACTTTTGAATGGAACGCTAGATTTGGGAAACAATAATAATGGCAATTGTGTTTGAACGTGACAATGACATTGAATTCAGTGCCAGTACGCGACGCGTAATCAAAGGCAAAGGTTTCCATTAACATAGAACAAAGTCATAAAGCTGACAAGGAGCCTAAGGTGGCAGCAATTGAGCTAGGGCGTCGCTCATGGTCGGCTCATGGCCTTATGACGATCAACTTCTCTTTTACTTCATTCAGAGGATTCTGTTTATTTGCTTGACTTCTGTTTGTACAGAATCAACACATCGAACACGCCTTCGGACAATAGCTCTGCATGTAATCTTCATGCTCCTGACACTCGCCATTCAGTGCCCAAAGGGAGCAGTTGTGATGATTGTCTCGGCACACTGAACCTTCATGGAGGAGAATCTTATTATTATGGACTGGTCACTAGTCACAGGGAGCTGCAGCTAAAACGGCATATGCGTGCTTACCACACAAACTGCAGGATTTGCGACAGTTGACCTTGACCCAGGGGTTTGTCTCACAGTGGTCGTCGTTCATCCGCGACGCAAACGTCTCACAGCTCTCGTGCATGTCCACGCATCCATCGTTCTTCTTGTACTCTGTAAGGTCGAATTTATTGAAAGTTTGCCGCTTAATGGACGAACTGAAGAGATCTGACCAACGAAAAGGTTCCTGGTGGGTGTCTTCGGGTTCTTTTGGCTCTTTCTGCTGCTGCATCGATACATCTGATTGATTTTTGTGATGTCAGACTGTGAATCGAAATAATTGGTTGCTGGATTGCTGGCGCATTGTTCAAACTAAAAATATGCAGACTTTCTTTCAACCTTTGAGAGAACAATCGCCAGACCCATATTCTCGTCTCCGTTTTTCGGCTCCATCACCACCAGCCTTCCGTAATCCTTCGAGAATGCGTACTTGTCGTAGTGCATTATGGACCCACTTGTCAGAGTTCACAGTTAGCAGCATGAAGATGTCGGTAAATGTATGAAGGGCTCTTACGTGTCATATTTCTGCCCGTAAGCGTTCACTTGACTTGGACTCATTTTGTCAAAATTGAAACGATTCTCTAAAAGCGATTTTTTGGATACAGAATGAACTTGGCAGGTAGTGGAAACAGTTAAAGTTAAGTTTCCCAGACTCTTTACCCGGAATCACGTTTTGTATGTAGATGGTGATGTAATTGTCCCTGTCGGGACGATTCTGCTCGTGCCAGAAGCCAACTGCATGATTCAATTCCTACAAGAAAATTATTACATCAATTACATTTACAGTACTACATGTCAGTCTTAAGTTGACTCACGTGAATGGCGATGTCAGTGTACACGCAGTCTTTGCCCAGGGACAGCCTCTGTTCTCCACCCATTCGTCCCGCATCAGAGTCGCAGCTACCCGTGGAAACGATATTGACATAATCACGCTGCTGAGTTCGCGGAACAAATCGAATGCACGTGTTCTCGTGAAAATTGTCAAACGCCTTTACAATTTTCAGACGTTCGCTGGAACCTGGAAGGCAAGGCTCCATGAATGAGGCAAGAATGTCGACTTGAATGACTTACTGAATTTTGACGATATGAGGTAAGGAATCACAGCAACGTCGTTCACCTTCGGCCAACGCTTGTTCTCACTGTTCAAGCCATTCTTTAGAATCAAATTGCTTTGAAATTGTAGTTCGTTCTCGTATGCTTTCGAGCCGTGAGGACTCCGCACAATTTCTTACCCAGTTACAAATACAAACAATCGAGACTTACTTCAGAAAATTTTGTCTTTAGTTTTAAAGGAGGGCTTAGTAACTCACCCGCGGCTTTTGCCTCGTGAAATTCGGAGGGATTGAACGGTTCTCCCGGCACATCAGGCTCATAACTTGTCTCCTGGGGTACTTGTTTGTCCAGAACAACTTCACCACGACCGTCCCGAACACTTAAGCAACTTGAAGTTGCGATGAGGTGGAGGACTGAGCCAATCAAAAGTGGCTTGTTCATGGCGAACGCTGACAGTTAAGTGACACAGCTTGGCTTCGATCTTTCCAGCATTCAAATACAGCCAGCTTACAGGATCCCAAGCAGTTTCGTCCCAGAATCGAATCAAGTAGTACACCCCTCAACCTCAATACGCCAGAGACGAAATCAGTGGGCATTGTCTGTCAGTCACACTTTTCGTACTAAATGACTGAATTAGAACAATTTTGTACTTTCGAAACTACGTCACAATTCCATGATTATATTACATGGTGCTGTTATATGAGTATGTACAAATTATAAAGATTCTGTTCTTAATGAGATTAAGAACCGAAAGGACCAATTGGATTGATGTTGTCCATTTTGAGGTCGATATAGTACAGCAGTTGCGTTGTACAGGCTTAGAGATTTTTTCTTATTGTGCGCGGCTACCGTCCAGAAATCAATGACGGTTGACTCAACCAAACCAACATGTTAAAAAGTTAGATAAGTCAACCCGTTGAAAACCTTTAAGGTATTACATCAAGAGTCTACTTGATGGCGGCAACACTGTTCTTCAGCTCGAGTGCATTGGCCAATTCGTGACTGGGTTTCATTTTCAACCCCTCTTAATCAAATCCTGGTATGCATCCCCTGAATTGCCGGTCCAAGCTCCAAAACTTCAAAGCTAAAGGAACCTTCAATATTTTTCCAATTTCCTGGGTCATCAGAGTCATGGCTCGTGATGCGAGCACCTCCGAACATGGACATTTCTTCTGTTTCTCCCGTCCACCAAGAATTGTTTTTCCGTTGATAAAGCACTTTGCTTCTTTTCCTTCACTCTTTTTCTCCAAAGTGTTCCCATTTCCTTTGCTGAATTGCATTATTGAGTGCAGTCTTCTCTTCGGCCTCCATTTCTGGTGATTCTCTGTGATATGGATTTCCTCTCTGTTGCTCTTCCTCATTTCTCAGCTTGCTTTCTCTGTGCGTCGATATCAACCTGCAAAAGCAGATTCTCTATTCCCCTGTCATCCTTTTCAACCATCTCTGTCTCTTTCTTGTCGAGTTTCTGCATTCGGACTTTTCGGACCTCTACTTTGGCCCTCAGAATGTCTTTCTGTTCATCAATTTCATTTTTCAGATACGTCAAGTTGGAAAACTGTCGATTCTGGCGCATTTCCTGCTTGGCCTCTTCTCCCTGTCGCTGTTCTCTGACTCGGTTTGGCGTTGTCAATGTGTGTCTCACGAGAACCTCTCCAAATGCGAAGCAATCTGATCCAGGTCTTGCTTGCAAATTGCCGCGTAGTCTTTGAGTCGCAGACTGCTAACGCTTAGCCCTCATTAATTTCACCATGCCTTCCGCTTCTGCCCAGATGCAGTGCTCCATCAGCCGCTTAGCACTTCAGAGGTCAGGTTCATATCAATAATTTGAACCTCGTTAAATACAAAGAACTCGCACATCAATTTTTGTTACTTCGGATTGCCTGCAGATACGAAAGTCGGCCACTCGACTGACTGGACTGAGATTGTAGAGCTGAATTTGAATTTCTTCAATTGACATCCGCTCTTTCAGTTCGAATCGCTTTTACTTGTTTCAAGCTACGTTTCTGTTTGCAGACTTCACACGACGACATGCAACGGCTCTTAACAAAAAGTTTGGCTCATTGAACCGAAAAATTAAATCTGTGAAAGTGTGAAATTTAGTTCTACGGGTGTAATGGCAGGAACGTGACAGATAAAAGCATTCCGATGTCAAAGGAATTCATACTCGGTTCTGCCCTTGCTCACTCTCGAACTCATAGTTAAATACAACCCAAGCCCAAACCCAACGAGTTGGAATGCAGCCCGCAGTTCGTCGTATGTTTTGCGTGACGCCATCAACCCGCCAGCTACCACCCTGGAGAAAGCCCGTTGCCAGTTGTCGAAATTTGACACACGAGAAATTACTTTTGTCTCATCGCATACCTTCGAATGCAAAAAGCCAAAGTCGCTGACATTCCTGAAAATCCCTGGTTGACAAGGTCTGATTCTGAGCGGAACCTTGTGTGGGTCCTGAGTGTTTGGAAACAGCACACAGTGAAAGACCATCTGCAAGAGTTCATACGCTGAAATTACACGATACACGTTCCATCTGAAGAAAGCGGCGTCGTGGAAAAATTGCAGACTCCGAATTCGTAATTCACTAACGAGTGGAGTCTTGAAGGCCATCCCGACCAAGCCCAACATAATAAAACGCAGTACTTTGTACGCTCCAACTTTCTCTCGGAGCCTCGGTAAGGCTGTGTCCGCTGTGTGCTGACGCCATCATGCACTTATTTTTATATTCATATATGCTCCCTGACAGTTCTCGGACGCTCATAATCATAACAATAATAATCGAATTTTTACATTACTTCTTCTGCCGGACTATTCTGCCTCGATCTCGGAGGATCAAAGTGGGGCAAGATGAAGACGTTGTTGGTTCAATCACAGAATGCGCGTGGTAAGTTTCCGTGAAGAGAATATTTTAGTGCTCGCGTTCCAAAACAACTTTCTTCGATTTAGTTTCATGGCTCCAACTTTTCGTAAGTCTCATGTTTGTCCTTCTAGTAAGTCATAATTATTTTTTGCGCTACGTGAACTTTCAGATCATTAAATTTTAGAGCTTATTTTTGGCAAGCTCTCAGTCGTGTGCGTCAAGTCAAAGTAGATCTCGATCCCCATCTTTTACTTTCTCCAAACCTCTGCCGGAAAACTGCATAACTGCATACAAGACGAATTCCATCTACATCTCAAATTAATCAATCATGTCATGAATGATGTCTGCATCTTATCTGATTCCAATCGATAATGAGCAAACTATTGTGTTGAAGCAGCGAGAGAAATTCATGTACTCTGAGGTACGGCACTTACTTTCGGTGTCTGCCAGCTTCTGCCTTCTTTCTGCACCCACAACAGGACTGTCAGTCAGAGAACCAAAACCGTCAAAACCCAGTCAGATCAGTTGGTGTGATTTATGATGGAGTGTTTCAATCAACTCTTCGGCCTCTCTGGCATCGACAAATGCCAGTTATACATGACTGGATGACTCACTAAATCACACCGAGCGAGCGTTCCGATTACCACAATGGAAACCAAGTCGAGGTGAAAATCAAACGTCTTGCACGCCACACCTGGCAATTAACAAAATGTCGGTAGCAAGTTGTTTGACCACTTGGCTCCTTCAGTCTCAGCAGAGGCCTTGTGTCGGAAATAATTTTCGTTTAATCCCAGCCAAAATATGAACCAGAAAGAGATTTTGTACGGCAAGTAAGCTTTGACGCCTTGATTGCATGCTCAAAACTTGACTCTGTCCGCTTCACTCGCTAATGCCTTTTCCGTGTAAACCCCTTGATTCAGGCGTTCAATCTCAGCGGTGGTGATGAAAGAAATCAATCAATCTGCTACAAATTCTTGGACTTTTTTGTGGGAATTAGTTTTCTGCGCTCCGACAAACTCGGCTCCATATTCTGCGGTCGAATTTACACTCTTCACCCGCACTCGTGCTCATGTTTGACGACTCCAGTCTTACAGCATTTTAGCAGGGCGGAGAATGAAAAATCTTTCTCGCCCGTGAAAGCAACGAAATGAAACAGAAAAGGAAAGCAAGAGGCAAAGAAATTCAATTATTAGCGCAATTTAGCTCTCCTAATTCACCTCACAATTTCACTTTTCAGAAGCCGTGCTTGAAAGTGCTGAGGGCAAGCCTTTCATTACGTGCGTGACTAATGAGCCCCGAATCCATTAATTTCGTAAAGGATTCCGTGAAACTCGGGAGTGAAGTATGTGGCTTGAATATCTCACGTCGTAACGTTGGTCGAGTTCGATGGCGTGCAAAGAACGTGCCCGTTTCTCTTTCGCCACTTTCTCTGTTCTCGGAGCATAACTGGAGGAGAAAGCTGTCGGTTTCGCTCCCTTCTCGAGCATACGAGAGACGCTCACTCCAAACTAGAATTTACGGGCGCAACGGAAGTACAGCGATGATACGATAGTTGCGCGGCATCTCAAACTACGTCACTAAAATTGCTTGTGTCAATCTCATTAGATTTCTCCCTCTGCACGCACTCAACTCAACAGGCTTTCAGATTGTAACATTTTTCGACAATTTAATTTCAAAATCGTTTCGACGAAATGCCAGTCAAGAAACAGGGTCCAGCATGTCAGAATAAGAATGACTGAAGTCTCCGTTCAGTTCAATGTTCATCGCCTCGAATAAATCGTTTTTTTTACATGGTGGAATGGTGGAATTCCATGCACCATCCTTGGACCTTACATTGCTTACTTCACACTCAAACTGCTACTGGAATAGCCTGATATCTGCCTCAGCCAGTCTTGAGTGGCTAAGCCAGTGAGAGCGCAGCGAATCGAATCTATCCCAGAAGGCTGGTATCCCATGTAGCAGGAAGGATTTCAAAGTCTCTACATTCCAATCGGATTGAAAGGTTTCAATTCTGTCAAATACCAGGAGAAAGAAACCAAATTAGAATTTGATCCGCGATTATGCTGCTCTGCTCTGTCTGTCTTGGAATCAGTTCATGCATCGGCCTATTTGGGGCTTGAAAGTATTTGTCCTCTTCCTAATCAAGACTCAAATCTTCTTTACAAGACGACCCAGTCGAGCTTTGTGGAAGTTAATCACTCACTCCGACTCACTCTTGCTGTGTGTCCGAAGGAGAGGTCTGACTCTTTCTGGACGCAGGAAATCGGACGAGGACTGAAAATGTTCCGTGCTCTGCTCCAAAGTGAAGAAACACTCACATTTGGGCATCTGGCTTATAAAAATGAAATGGGCTATTTCTAATGAACCCTCAAATTGGGTGTAATATTTCGTGTGCATTACTGCCAGAAGTTATTCCGGCGATGCCAAGAACGAGAGCGGGAATCAACTGCCATGTTAAGACAAACTGGCAGCAGAATTTGTTCGTTATATTCAATGTAAGTTTTTATTAGTTCTGAAGAATCTTATGTTTCCAGTTGAAGAGAGTAAACACGAGATTGTATTTTATTGAGTAAACACAGTCACCTTCCGCCCTTCTGCTTCAGCAAGTATACATGACATTTTATTTCTTTACTTTATTATTATTTATTTTTCATGTCTCTCTCCAGGCCGGCCACACCGCGGCTCGGAGCCAAGTTCTTCCGAACACCAGTCTACCAGCTGCATCATCATCGCGTCACATCATTGCCCTGCTCGCAATTCCAACTCGTTGCACGAGGCTCAGACCATATTTGTTTACTCTTCTTCTCTCCTCAGATTATGATTTCGTGAAATGTATGAGAAACTAAACTTTCTTTTCGCTTATTGCATGCCCAAGAAATTTCATTCTTTCTCCTAAAACACCGCGACGAGTCAGGTTTCACATTAAAGCCCAGAGCAGGATAGAACGAAGTCCCTTTGTGAGTTACACACAACCACACACGCGGTAATTAATTCCTTCTGTTTATACTTGGCAAATAATGGCACAGGATTAGCTTCGGAAGATTTCTAAAGACAAAGTTTTTCATTTCGTTTCGCCGCCTGTGAAAGTACAGAGCTGTTGTCAATTAATGAAAAATCCAACCAACTTTGCATTGTCAAAGTGCGGTGGCTCTGAAAGGAAAGTTTTAATTAACTCTGTTCCCTTCAACAACGCAAATACACGGAAGACGAAAGAATCAACGCGCACGAAATCCCAATTATAATTTAGACACATTTTGAACACGCAGAAGCACTTCGACTCACATTTTTAGTTGAGAATCACGCGATTCAATCCATACTCATTTCCATAAATATTCAACAAGCACGCAGTTGGTCTTCACTAAAAGCGATTTAAGCTGGAAATGGGGTTGCTTTAATAATTCTAAAAATCCTACTTATTTACTGAGTGACGAATCCAAAATTTAGACCAGAGGGAACGCGCTTTCGGCAGAAAAATGTTACTACGAATTGAAGATTGAAGAATTGAAGAAGAATATGAATATTTACAAAATAAACTCGAAAATGCATTTCGATTATTACTATTTGGAGCAAGCAAGAACTCTTTATTTGCATAAATATTCTGATTGTATGGACATCAAGAGGTACTTTGTGGTGTGTACTGCTGGGAAATGTATATTCATGAGTATCACGAGTACAAAATGCTTCTCGCTTCAAATTCATTAAGCCTAATCCGGTCCGCGAGAAGAGAGGTGATTCGTACCTTCCGTAGTAGTTCGAGGTTGAGAATAAATTTGATACAGACTGCCACAACACAGAACTTAAGCAAAAACCAGATGGAAGTACAAGAATGGAATAAGAGTGGTCACATGTTGGGTGGAAGTGAAAGTTGCGGCGAAAGAATTTATTACTGCAATTATGCCTTCGAACTTCCTTGTGTTAATTCCTTCCACTGCCGCGTTTCACTGAGAGCGAGGGAAGCTCTTGAATGGGCATTCGGCAGGGCTGTTGCACGAGTTGACTTCATAAATTAAACATTCCCAGACGATGGCTCCCCAGTGAGCAGTTGCAGACTCCCAGATTTGGCAATATCACTTCTGAAGCTGTAATTGACACCTGGCTGCCTCGAACGAACGGATCTCGAGTAGAGCTTCAGTACTTGACAATTGCATGTCACGGCAAGTGTGATGACGAAGCCCTGCAATGCTGAGGCGCATGTGAAAATCGCCCACGGAATTTGAGAATCAAAGAGAATTGAGATTTCACCCGACGACACGACAAGAACAATGAAAACTGCAATTCGAATAAAGAGAAACAGCTGCAGACGGTGCCGATGAGTTAGCTTCTGGTGGTCCTGCAGAAGGACAAGAATGAACAATTGCAGATTCTATGCTGTAGTCCAAGACCGTTAACTAAACTACTATCTGGATCCTGCGTCTTGTCACTTACACATTTCGGTTTTAGTTTTCTGCCTTCACTTGGAATAATTTGAAAATAGGAACTTGTCGGTGACATGAATGAAACGTTCGGCCTACCTTGCTCGGGAACATGGCTGCCGTCCAGTTCAGGATTACCAAGCTCCTCGCCAGGTAGTAAACGATGCCTGTCAGTAGAATACCACAAGGAGCGAGGAATGTCGCAATGAATGTGTAGTGCGGTGGGAACCAACAGTTGTGAAATCGAAGGAATGCATCCTCCCTCTCGTGCAGTCCCTCATCCCGCAGCTAAAAATAAGATTAAAAAAAATAGGCTTCGATTTATGAAGAATGAGTCAATGAGTTGAGCACTGACAATGAAACTGTAAAAAAGTTCAGGCTCGCTTGTTTGCAACGGAACTTTGGGATTGACTCTTTGATTATAAATTTTCGTTCCGTCAAATGCACGGTTATGAAGTGAGTACGACTGAATTTGGACCACAGCAGAAGTTTACCCGTAAAATGTGTGGCTTTTTTTTTATTAAACACAAAGGCACACTCAATTTTTAGTTCTATTCGCGATGTATTTTTCTTTCTGAGTCGAATGAAATCAACCGTTAACATCGACTGCGAGACAAACAAGCCAAGGAACGAGTTTCCACGAAGAAACGTCGCCGTTCAATGTCCAGAGGTACAAACTCTAATATCTATGTGCAAGAAGCGAGAATTTTCTAGCTCAAGATAAGGACAGCATACTTACTTGAGAAATCAGTGCGAATCCAAGCGGGCCGAGGGACGTGCCCCACCCCAGCATGTAGTACTTGCAGTTGGTGCGTGACAAAGTCGCTGGCTGAAATGCACAGAGTCCTGATGACATTTTCACGAGACGGAAGAGGTCATGAGTCGCTGTCAGCAGCCAACAGACAACGCTGAGACGAGCGTAGAGAAGAGAAAGCGCCAAGGTCAGGCACAGGTCCCCAGCCTGTAACATCGAACACACTCTTTGATCAGGGTCACGATTTTGGAATTTTAGAATAGCGAGTCAATCTGTGTCTGATCTTTTGTGTCAGACCTTGCAGGTCACTTCTCCCAATCTAATCTATGTGTCTCATGATAAATGTTCCGAAGCTCTCAGGACTCAAGACCAAGAGTTTTAAAAGCATGCTTTACATTCTGCGCTAGTTTGTCGATGAAACTTTCTTCCGAAAGAAATCTCTGTGCTGTGGAACGAGAATGCAAATATGTTTCTGCTTTCTCTTTACTTCGGAAGACACATTAGTTTCCAGTCTGGGACATAATAGGATTACAATGGTGTCATACGACGAACCTTTCTCTCTGGTGTAAAATCATGCAATCTTTGATCCTTTTTGCAGACGGAGAGTGTAAAGAACTTTATTTAAACGGATTAGTATTCCTCGACGGTCCTCTGTCAATTATAGAATAAGCTGCTCAACTCACACTCAGGCGCTTCTGCCGATGGGCTCAGCGACTGAAGAATTTCGTGAAGTAACTCTTCCAAGTCAGTATCAGGTTGCCCCATTTCCATTTCCTAATCTCAGCGGCAGGGCAAGCCTCGTAAATTTTCTGACAAGATATGCAATCTAGAATGACCAACCTGAACGCCTCTGTTTCCCACAACCAGCAAAAGTTGGACCAGAAAGAGAGAAGCCAAGAAATTCAGCATCGTTGTTCCGCTCACGCTTCGCAAATCCGAGAACAAACTGAAAAGTCGTGAATTAATATCAAGTCAAGCATGAAGATCATCAGAGTTTCAAATCTGATTCAGATTATGGTGTCTGCTTAACCCAATCCCCACCTGTACGTGATGAAAGCGAAGACGAGTCCCACCAGGGAAAGACTGCTGCCAAACACGGCGATCAGGGACAACGCACCCTTCGTAGGGTGGCTGGCATCATGCGAGTGGAAATTTGTCGCATTCAGGGGGTTCGGGGTGAGTGTGGGGCCGCTCGAGTTATCCATTACTTTTAATTAAGTTCTGAAGCCTACCTGGTATAAAAGGCTTCTATCACCTTGAACTTTCACATTTGGACAAGTTGGATGTGGGAAAAATCTCGATTTGATTTTGTAGAGCAAACAACGATAGCGCACTTGCCCGGTTGAAAGCAAAGCAGCGACTGAAAATCTCGCGGAAACTTTCTCCGGCTCCGGCCTAGCTCTCCGAAAGAAATATGACGTTTGCTGGTGTCGGGATAACACTCACCGTGACTCACCCATCTTACCCGCGAGGAGAGGTGAGACTTGCTTCGCCAACTTTCAAACCAAGGGCACCTGCCTTTCTCTTCCCTTCAGCGAGCAGTCGGGATAGTCGGGAATATGAAACGCTCGTACAAATGTCACTCGTGCCATAGACTTTGTGGAGTGTTCGATGCAAGCATTCGGATTAACAATTTGCAAGACAAAATAGCACAGCGGCTTATGAAAAGCAGCACATGACAATTAATTATAGCCTGGTTGAGTAAATTGGAGGTATGATTTATTAAACGATCAATGAAGATGGTTGTACAATGAGAAAAACATTGACCAGAGGTGTGCTAGTTATTGTAAGTTGGTGAACATGAGTCGAATGAAACCATTCAAGTGTCGGTAGTGTTAGGCCATACAAAAGTTTGTCGCTTTGGTCGTCATTGCTTTGAAATTGATCACAGAATTTTTGTCTCTCTCCTGCATTAATGCCGTCTCAACCAGGCTTCGACTTTAGCCTCCCCATCTGAAAGGGAACAAACACACGTTAGCATTAAGCACAGTCCATGAGACTGATTGCACCTTTTGCTGTTTACTCACAAAAGAGAATGACGAACCGGGATAAGGAGTGACACGTGCTACTCGATTCAGTGTTACGCGTTATTTTGCCCGGATTGACGATCTTGAGCTCTGTTCCAGGCTTTCTTCATCGCTAAACAAGATTCCGAAGGGTCAATAAAATGTCTATTAGGTTGGCGTACTTCTGCTTACCCATTTTTGGAGTGGACAAAATGTCTTTGGGGTTGTTTTGCTTGAGAGCATTTGACCTCCGTGGCTGAGTGTTTGGCGTGACTCCGCTGTTTGGTGGTCCTCCCCCGCCCTGCCCGGCGCCCCGAGGCCCAGGCGGGGGGCGCACTGTCTCGATTGGAATAACTCGTCTTCTCTTTTTCGGCAGCTTCGCCCTGGCCTGCATTCAGACGCATTTTGCAATAAACTCTCCAAATTACCGAGGCTTAGGGAGAGGAAAGGAGCGTACCTGCGTGTGCGAGTAGTACATTGCAAAATTGGAAACGATGACTGGCACAGGAAGTGCGATGGTGAGCACACCGGCGAGGGCGCACAGGGCACCGACGAACATGCCGACGTAGGTTTTGGGAGTCATGTCTCCGTAGCCCACCGTCGTCATCGTCACCAGCGCCCACCACAGCCCGAGCGGAATGCTCGTGAAGTCGTTCTTCGGATTCGCTTGAATCCTTTCAGCATAGTAGACAAGGCTGCAAGGAGTCGAACGCAACACTCAAATGACACCTGATTTCTCACCGCCCGGTTACAACAATGATTTTACCTTGCAAAAACAACAATGCCCAGCACCAGGAAAAACACGAGCAGAGTCAACTCCTTTGCGGAAGCTCTAAACGTCTGAAAACGTTTGAGATTTATAGACTTTCTTCAGGTAGGAAGTCAAAACTTCAAACGCTGGAATTGAGATTTTGTGAATACCTGAATGAGAATTTTCAATCCCGACGAGTGTCTTGTCAATTTGAAGAGTCTCATGATACGAATTATGGAAAAGAATTCCAGAATGTCTGCGTTTTCGAGATCCGCAGCATACTTTTGCAGAATCAAGTCCAGATAGAAGGACAGCGTCGCTACGTAGTCGATAATGTTAACGGAGGCTCTGATAAACGCCTGAAATGGCAACACGAAGAAGCAATATTAAAAATAAATTATGGAATGTTTGGACTTGAAGCAGTTAAATTTTGTAATTTGACGTACACATTTGTTGGGCGCTGAAATGAACCGTGCAAAAATCTCAAAAGTAAACCAGGCGTTGCATAGACATTCTATGTAGAAGAAGGCAACGTGTGCATTTGTGCCTTGTTTATCGAGGGTCCATGTCGTCGTGTTTCTGGGAGTGCTGACTGTGATGTTCCTGATCGACGGTACCCGCATATCAGGGTGAGTCTTCAGACAGAACGACAGAATTGATATCCCAATGAAGAACACGCTCATCACTCCGATCACCTAAACCAAAGCACTTAATACAGACCACTAAGCAAGTTAAGTGTGATATGATGGTTTGCCTGGACTTGTACCTTGGCTGCTGTCGAAGAGTAAGGCTCGTCAAACAGAGACCAAATCTTTGGCTTCATTTTCTGCCACCACGAGACGTTCCCCGACACATAATCGTCTTCGAACCCAAATTTCCTTGCGAGCTCCTCATCCGTCGGTTTTTCTGTGTCCAGGTCCAGGCGATCCAGCACGGCCAAGGTTTCCTGTGTGTCACGATGCTACAAAACGGCTCAATATTAGTATTTTGGTGGTATGGACCCGATTCGACGCTGCGTGGGACCGTGGAACACTCTTCATCCTAATTCCTAACCTGTGTGTAGGTCATCCAGCAGCATGGCTCCACCTGATTGGAGTCTAAACCCCAAAATTCGAGCTCCTCCTCAAACAGAGGACCGCATACGTCCGTGGGGTAATGCAACTTTCCGGTTCGGTAGTAGTTCAAAACCTGCCATGACAAATGCAGCCTGGAATAAAGGGCGGGAAAGTCGGGAAAGGGATGTGGATTACCTGAGCAAAGACTCCTGGATGCCGGTCGAAGAAGTACTCATTCAGAATGGGGTCGTAGTTTGCTAGAGCCTCCGTCAGGCGAGAGAGCCTGGTGGCAGGGATTTTCTAAAATAAATTAATTAAGTTTTACTAACTTGTAAACCTTGGTCAACAATACTCAACATTGTGGAAGTATTCCATTGATTTTGTCACATTGACATTATCCTTGCGTTTGCTTTAACACTTTAACAACTATGCGCTCAAAAGGACTAACAAGCAGGAAGCGGTGTTGTTGGTTTAGCTCGTCCAATCTTTTTTCTTAACTGTATTGTTCACCTCAGGTGAGAGCAGAAGTTTGGCTCCCGGTCGACTCCAGAAGTAGTCCCAATTACTTCTGATTATAGTTCACAACACTAAACTTTGAAGCACATTGAGAATGGACCACCCAGTGGACAAACATGGTGATACTCAAGACGAACGTCAAGTAAAATCGAGAAGTAGTAGTATTTCAAATGCAGAGCAACTGGCAAAAGTAAGTCTTAATATATATATATATATATTGAATACTTCCGCGTCATATAGGAACAATAATTGAAAATTATCTTTTGATGATGTAGGATTTAAAAAAAACTCGACCATTCAAGTGTGGAAGGAAAAATGAAGGATCCACGTGCGCTAAGGCGTACACTTTGGCCAAAGATCTCATTCGGCATATTAAATCGGTAGTTACTCATTTATACCTTAACCGACGAGGCTCCTCTACTAAACTTCTTACTGATTCTTATCTGGTTTAACCGAATTAGGGTCATCTGACGAAAAAACACACGTGCCCTACATGTCGGGAGGAATTTTCTTTCAAGTATGACTTGAGCCAATACATTAATAACGTAAGTGTAACTCAATGCATTTATGGGGCCTCATTTCGTATGTAAAATTGACAGTCTGCTCCCACCCAGGTTCACACACGAACTGGAAGTGGTTCAAAGTGCAATATTTGTGGGGGAATGTTCGCTTCGGTTGATTCTTTGAAAACACACGTTCTAAATGTAAGTCACTCAGTTATTTTAAGATAGTCAATCAGTCCTTGTTATTTTGCTAGATGCACAAGGAAGTCCAATCGCTGAAGAAATGTGCAATGTGTGACCGTCATTACAAAACAGTGCAGTTGTTGGAAGCCACGTGAATACGGTAACCAAGCGTACTGCATAACGAATTCGCATTCATTTTTGAGATACAACATTCACTATTTTCTTTCTTTTCTAGGCTCATCATGGGGTGATAGAAAGAAAAAAAGTGAACCAAGAAAAGGCATTGGTCTCCAATCATGAATCAGCGAATCTGTTCAGCCAGGACACTCAAGATTCAGTTATAAGCTCAATTCTCACAGAAACCTTCGCGTTGGAGAAGGAGATAACAGACGTGACTCTTAAACAGATTGAGAGAACAATTTCAGTCGCCTTTGTGATATACTCACCCGATAAGCACCCCAACGGCAAAATACAATCGTTGTTCAATCTCAAAGACCGATGATGAAAAACCTGACATTGATGTGATGTTTCGAACTTCTAATACAAGTCACTTCAAGACTCAATCGCCTGAGCTATCGGAAATGGTGCTTATATCGAAAATCCTGCTTCGCAAGTCTGTCTACTTTAACGGAGACTTGAAAGAGCGAACTCATTCAAAGCTATCGAATTGTGAGTTCGCGCAGACCTATTATGAGTACTCATAACTCTTTGACTTGACTGTTTTTTGTTTAATTTCAGCTTATCGACACGATCATGGAATATAAGCGGCGGGCAAAGCTTGCGAAAGACCGAAAAATCCCGAATGCCATATCTACATTGCGTATTGCTGACATAAACATGGAGATCTGCAAAGCGAGTTTGGCCGAAAATGACATCAAACTTATCTTCGAAAACTTGGAAGACTTCAAGAAAAGGGACACACCCAGAGCAGCGTTCAAAAGAATTTTGATGCCTGAATTTATGTCCGCAACCAACCAGCAGAAAAGGTTCGTCTATGCAGCTCTATGTGTCCATGAAGAAAAATGCTACGGCTATATCGGCAAAGACCAGCGAGGAAAACCGACATTTTCGATGAATAATTCTGCCACATGTCATGAGAACGTGGTTGCAGACAGCACATCTCTACGACAATTTTGCAAGGCCCATCCCGAAGCGAAATTCTATGACTTCGTCCTCTTCTTCCTGAATGAAGAACGTTTCTGTTGGGAGAGCAAGCAGCAATCGAAGCGTTCTTCTATTTGCAAATGGACAAGATCAAAGTGAAGCAGAGCGGAAGCGAGAATGTTAAAGACTAGACTTCATTATTATGATTGATCGATTGGAAAAACAAATCTGGACAAACGACTTGATGCAAGGCATGCGTTATTTACTAATGAAGTATTCAGGCAAGCGGTTCGGCGTTTTTTTTCAACAATGAAGAAGTTCCAGACTTCCCGATTTTGGAGCAGCTCAATAGGAAGTTAGTCGCTATTATTTTTAACTAACTTTACATTACCGTAGAAGGTTGCCAGGCAATTTGTTTCAGTTTGAATCGGCAACATTTCTTGTCAAGTTTTAACGCACTTAATTACTGAATTAGTGAGAATATAACCACTAACTAAACTAACCTTCAGGGTTGCTTTGTAAGTTTCATGCCTGATGCCTCCCACATTCAGAACAACTCTGTTCTCTGCGTCCATGTTTGCATTCATGTTCAGCATCATGATGCCCTCCTCACTTTCCTAACGTGCCTAGCACGCCTGAAAACAATAAAGGCCTATTGTATTCATTGGACGATCGAGATCAAGTTGGTAGCGTGGAAATGAATCGGCACACACCTTGAAAGCACCGATTCTCAGTAAACTCTTCTGATCCACAGCGTCAGATATTTAGTTTCACTGGTCCATGCTTACCTACGCAGCCAAAACACTTTCAGCAAGGGCAGAAGGGCATATTTGAATTGAGCGTCTTGACTGACAATGAAACTTTTGGCCGTTTTGGCTTACCCTGCTCAGCTAGTTGATGTGTGCTGTGATGATTATTTGTGAAAAGCAATGCGGGATAGGGCTGCTTTCTAGGCCCAAGTAGCTCAGTTGTGAAATATGGAGCTTAAGTAATCAGGCATTTTGGGAACGAGCTGAGGGGTCCCATGCCTGGAATTTCTCTTTAAATGTTTGAGTGTCAGTGCAAAATAAGGATAAATTCAGCCATGCAGTTCTGGCCTTACACGCACAGGGCAGTCTGCACATCGTGCTCAGTTTGTGTCACAGGAATGAAACAAATGTGGAGATCATGCGCTCCTGTGCCTGCTGGATCCCAATCGATTCGTACTGCAGCATTTGGAACGATGTAGAAACGAACTGGCTCTGTCTTTGTACGTGCGGCTAGAGAAGCCACGCACGCCTTCCAAACCGTGCTCTATCGAACTGAGGCGAGACACAGTAGCGTTCTTGCGTTGGATCTTGGATCGACTTCATCAGATCCGTCTAATGCTCTGCCTTCACCAGCGGGGCTGGATTAATGTTCTCCTGTAGCGGTTCTTTAAAAAATGCCAAGAGATCTTACCGCAGAAAATAAACTACGAGAAACAGGACCCAACCCGGAAGTGATGCTGCCTTACTGAGAGAAAGCGCGATGATGCCGACATGACACCCGTTGATCTTTGATGAATCCACGAAATCCATCGGACTGTCATCACGGAGTGTCATAATCGAAATGTAACAAGCACCTCAGTTAAAGCATGTCCGGGAAATCGTTGCACAATTTTCCTTCACAAGGGGAAGCATGATGCATGAAAATAAATTTCTCTTCACTTTGTTCATTCGAAAGCTGAGAATCTCAGCTTTCTTTTAGTGTACTTCTTGTTTCTGTGTTGTGCAACCGTAAAAAGTGTCGCGTGCCGAACATCAAGCACTTGCTAATCGCACTGTACATTTCTAAGTAAACTGCACTGATAAGAGCAAGAAAGAGACTGTTCATCACTTCATCGCAGAAAGAACCGCCAAAAGAACCATCTAACACATTTTAGCGAAGTATGAGGAATCCGGATCAGCAGAATTAAAGCAAATTCCAGGTCGCCCAACTCAGAAAATGTCACCCAAGAAGATAAAGAAGGTACAGAAGCTCTTCTCGACAACTCCATCCACTTCCGTTCGTACCGCAGCCAGAAAACTGGACATGAAGCGCAGCACTTTTTCGAACATCAAAGTAAATATTGGGTTCGGAAGGCGACGTGCGACATTACTAATAAGAGTAGGACTTAGGCTTTATGTTCAATGCAAACATATCTTCTGTTAATGTAAACTTGTGAAAGTCATTAAAATAAGAAAAAAGTGCAACGATTTCCCAGACATGCTTTAAAGACAGAAAATCTTGGCACATTCCTCTATCAAGCTAATCGACCTCATTTGCTTCGACTGTTTTCGGCTTTTATTTGCTGTTTTCATTGCGTCACTTAAATAAAGTTGATTGATTGATTGGGTATCGCCGGATAGAGGCTCGCGTCTTACGAATTTCAATATTTTCTTCATTTTCCTCAACATTCTTCTGAGGTCGGCTGATATTTGAGTGTCGGAGAGCACGACACTAAAGAAAAGAGGTCCTCTGGGACCGATTAGTCCGAGATTCATTTCGAGAATTTTTTGCAAAGAGGTTTCACGTTCGAAGGTGATTAGTATAACAATCACCTTCGAAATTGAAAACTCTTTGGTTTTTTGTTTTCGGTACCATCTTTCTGGATCAAGCACCGTAGTCGGAAACTAGCGAGCCTCGCCATTCATTCAGACAGAAGTTGGAGAGCCAGGAAGTGCACAGAGTTTCGACCACAAGTTCTGTGCCCAATCCCACCTCTGTGCACTGCACTCAAAGCGGGCAAAGAAGGAGTGCCGGACGGACGGTACGACATTGAACACTATTTGAGTTACTGCAGCAGCGCAGCGGCCCACAAATTACATGTGCGTGCATGTAGACTACGGGGAGGGAAATTCGATGAGAACAACGCGAGCAGCCATCGGGAAATTTCACTGACGTCGAACTTCAGTTTCTCTGAGCTTTGCCAACATCCTTACTTAATTAAGCCAACCGGACTAACTGGCTAACCGTGAGGTACTTATTACTTTGTACAGGCAATTTTCTCATCAGTTAAGATATAGCTGATTTCTGCTACAGTTTCATTTGACTGTTCAAATTTTCTTTTGTATTGTAGTCGGTGTTTAAGATTCGGTGATTGGAAATCAGGGTTGGATAGATGGGTGGCACTCGAGTGTACGTCGGAGGCTTGCCATACGGAGTGCGTGAAAAGGATTTGGAAAGGTTTTTCAAAGGCTATGGACGGATCAGAGACATCCTCATCAAAAATGGGTATGGTTTCGTTGAATTTGACGATTATCGCGATGCGGATGATGCAGTTTACGAACTAAATGGGAAGGACCTCCTAGGAGAAAGGTGAGTTGAACCGAGTAGATAAAAAATCAACGTGCTTAAAACTTCTAGTAACACAGTCTGGTGGTCTCTCCTACCTCCAATTCCCCCAAAGTGACTTTGGAATATTTAGAAAAACGTGTTTAATGGTGTACTGCTTATCTTGTAGAGTCGTGGTTGAACGCGCTCGGGGCATTCCAAGAGACGGAAGAGGCGGAGGCGGAGGTGGCAGTCGCTCGAGCAGCAGCAGCTTCAGTCGTCGCGGTCCCCCCAGAAGTTCGGACAAGTGAGTGATTTGAATTTTGAAGTGCTACCTAAGCCGCAGTTAAATTACATGACTTCACATATTGCGTGGGTTTGACTGATGCACTTTGGATTCCAGGTATGGACCACCAACGCGAACGGAGTACAGACTCACAGTCCAGAATTTGTCGAGCCGGGTGTCCTGGCAGGTATGCATCCTTCTTCGACTTGTTTGACAACTTAAGGAAAAAGACAGATCCTAGACTCCCGGGGTTGTTATTTCGTACTGAGCGACTTCTTGCAGAGCGCGAGCACTCTGAAGTTGTCAAGATGTCGAAATGACAAATCGTAATAGCAGTATAGCAGTAACGAGATTATTAATGGGTTACTTCTTTTTATATGCATTCAAAGCCCCTTTCATGTGAGACGTAAGACGATGATGAGATGACGTTTGACGAAGAGAAATTCGAGACCAAAGCGGTTGCCTCGCTCCCCCGCTTCTTACCGTGGCCTAAAGACGTCTCGTCTCGATAGTATCACTGGGCTGGGTAGAGATCTTGATTCCAACACATTAGAGCCACACAAGACCGTTACCTTAGCCGGAGGGCCAGAACGTACCCAATTTGGAGCCATGATGAAAGCGTTGAAGTGGGCGCGGGGACGGGACACGGGAAGGGTTTCGCATAGTGCGTATTTGCGCCGGTGCCGTGCCATTTGGGAGCGTGATGTCCGTCTACACCAAACCAAAGCAGAGGGCAAAGCAAGTGATCCCCGTTGATCTAGGCCTGGTGAGCCAACGTCCGTGGAGATTGCAAAGTAATAATTTCACGGTCAGAAACCAGGAACGATGGATTTCCTACAAAACGTGGCCACTTGTCAATATTTTTCTCTTTTCAGCGTTCACGTTAATGACGTTAACGTTAATTAATTAATTACTAACTAATTCTTTGTACTGCCCCAGCTGAGGGGAGATTGTAACGAATTTGGAATTACCAGGTCAGTACGAGATATGAGGAAAAGATGAGTTCTGTTATATCTCAGATAGGACCCCTTGCATTTAACGTGAATTAAAAGTAAGACACTTTAATTTAATGCTTCGTGTCTCCATTTCGTGGCGCTTCCGGCTGCCAACGTGCCCACGAGCATGTCTTTGGACCGAATTCTGCTTTCTTTCAAGACTCAGCGGGCGCTGGGCGTGCGGGCGTTTGTCCTTACTTGATTTTCGTTGTGTCCAGGACCTTAAGGATTATATGAGGCAGGCAGGTGAAGTCACCTATGCGGATGCGCACAAGGCAAGCAAGAATGAAGGGTAAGTCACTGACCTTCACTATTGTACCTATTGAAGAGAATGCTGTGCTTAATTAAACCTGTGCTTTGAAGGGTTGTAGAGTTTGCGAGCTACTCTGACATGAAGGCAGCCCTGGAGAAACTGGACGACACGGAGCTGAACGGGCGGAGGATCCGATTGGTGGAGGAGCGAGGTGGCCGTGGCAGAAAGTCAAGGTCCAGGTCGAGGGGCAGGGACTCCAGAAGTCGATCCAGATCGAGGTCAAGATCTAGCCGGTCAAGATCCAAGGACTCTCGTTCCAAGGTAATTGAACACCGCTCATCCAGTTTTAGCTGATGAGGACAGTAGAAACTATTGAAAGCGTTGTTTCTCTTCAACAGTCCAAGTCAAGGAGCAGATCGAAATCAAAGTCCAAGTCCAAGAGCAAGTCTCGCTCTAAATCAAAGGTGAGATTTTGTTGAACGCCAGCGTCCAACATGGATCGCCTGGTTGAGTGCGACTAGAATTCTGATGGTGCGTTTCTCGATGCAGACTCCCAGGTCGAGGTCTCGTTCACGAAGCGAGTCAGCCGGGCGTGACACGAAGGAGGATGTGAAAGTTGAGGACGGGAACAAGCAAGACAGCGAGACGGAAGGTAACTAATCGCGAGTAAAGTAATGGAATAGCAGGGTATTGAGGAAATATCCCAATTCCAACACATCTCACCCATATCTCCGTTGGTTTAGGTCGAGAACAAGAAATGAAGGCAGAAGACGTGGATGGCGATGGAAATGATAACTGAGATGGAGCACTTGATGGTGGAAGTGGGTTCTTGGTATATTCATTTAAAAGATAAATACAAACTCAGGCCATTCAAGTTGGATGATGTTAGTAGATAATGTCGAGTGTGTCCTAAAAAGGTTCTGAAGAAATTTTGATTTCTGTAAGCTGTTCCCTTTTATTTGAAATTAAATATACGTCCATACTTGATTCTACTTGTGTATCTGAAAGCGCTTCTTGAGTGCTTTTATTCGAATTATTTTCATGGTTCTGACGAAGGTATTAAATTTTAACATTGACAAAAACCAACCACATCGTTGAATGGATCTTGACATGATTATTAGATTATTACTGCTATGACGATTCCTCCTTACAGCATATTGATTTCGTGAACACAAGAAGCGGTCTCTGAAAGCCCTTTGCTTGGTGCATTGGAGTCCCAACGGCTTCCACATGTTCATATCCGACCTCCTTGAGCAGAAATTCTTGAAACTGGTCCGGGAAGAATTGGATTTTCTTGAAGGTACAGAATATCTCTTCCTAAAATAAAACGAGAAACGAAATTGCAGACGTAATATTCCAAATATTCCTAAGCCGAGTGGAATTACCGTGAGTTTCTTCTTCTTTTGATATGAACTCCAGTTCTGTGGCTCCAAGATGAACCTTCCGCCCGGCCGAAGGTGGCGAAATCCTCTCCTGAAGAATCGTTTCAGACCGTCATCACCGAAATTCAAATGAATCCATTTAGTTACACTTAGGCAAAGTATTGCGTCGAACTCCGGCGTAACGGAGTCTAACTGGCTGTCAACGTCAAGCACGTAGTTTTCCTAGAAAATAAGCACGCGAAGTCTAAGTTGAATTTATTCATTGAAGGAAAATGTGTTCAAGTTCGCAGGAATCTGGCTCACCTGGAGGAAGTTGACATTGTAGGGAAATGGAACGCATTTCGTCTCCTTTTGCTCGCTGTTTGGTTGAGTTTGTGGTGGGCATGGCTTTAGGGCACCGTACACAAGCGGAAGGTACTGTGGAAAGCGTACAGTCACGTCACACGGGTCTTGATCAATGTAGTGCTTAATATTTTTGCGTGCTGCTGTAACGAGATGGTTGTCGATGTCCACACCAAGAATGCGTCGTGGCTTGAAGTCTCGAGCAACGGACAGCGTCACGTGACCCACATTGCAGCCGATGTCAAGCACGTCCTTTCCCTCAACCCACTCCTTCTTGATCATCCGCAGCCTCACGTCGTCACCATCGGACAACGTGTTTGAATTTCGATAACCATAATAGCGGTTGTAGTTGCCGTATTGGAACGTTTTATTCTTCGGGTGAAATGACTTTTGCCCTTGTTGTACAGCGCTACTCGACGACTCTCCACTTCCACTACTCTGTGGCTGTTGTTCCTTGCCTCCACCTCTCCCTGATTTCTCCAATGCTTCTGCTGTCGTGTCCGTTTTGACGGACGTGCTCTGGTTCTGACTTGAATTCTGTTGGTTGTGATGGTGGTGATGCCTCGTTCGCTTCATTCCTGGCTGAGGTATCACAGGGGATCTATTAAAAATAGAAGTGCAGAGTACAAATCTCAATTATTGATTGCAATGGTGTGTTGCTTGGTGATAAATGCCGTCGTACTTACACGATTGGGTCAAATCGGTTATGACGGATTCTCTTCCGATAATAGGGGCGCTGATTTCTTTGAAACTCGTTAAAATACTTGGGTTTCCTCGCTGACGATGTACCAGGGTTGGATTGAAATATCAGGGATTGTTGGACGTGGTAATCATAGTGGCCCGCAGGAAACCGACGGCTGTTAAGGTACATGTCTGTGGTTGGAGGGGAGAAAGGCTCACTCATCATGTGGTGGGAGTTAAATAGTCTCGAGAGGGATGGCGATTCAAACGGAAACGTTATCATTTCGGAGCTGTCGTCCAAGCCATCACCTCGAAGTATAAAAGGAGATGGTTGATGAGCAGAAGAGAGAGGCACATAGTCACTAGTGGGCCTTCTGAGTCCCATGAAAACAGGGGACTCAACTTTGTCTGCTCTTTTCTCTGGAGTGTCGGGAGAACATTTTTGGTTGCTTTCAACACTTTCTTCTTTGTTAACCAGCTCCTCCGTAGAAGGTTGTTGTTCAATGTCCTTATCCACAAGTTTGGCATCTTCATTTTCTTCATGCTCAGGAGTAGCTTCATTTAATATCTCCTTGCAACGATTCGGGGATAGCCCGCCCTAAGGAAGTATAAAATTGGCCTTGACAATACAGAAGATATCCAGTGCTGCAGTCAGTGTCGCCAACACAGCCAGCGCTGACTAACAGTGAGTCAGTAGACCAAATAAACGTAACAACTAAGTAACTCTAGTCGACTTACAGGAGACAGACTTCTTTCTCGGACTAGTTTCTTATCCTGACCACACGTGGAAGAGTTTCCTCCCTCTACGTCGTCCGCATGGCATTTATCGTCGATTTCCTCGCCAGTTCCAGCGCTGCATTCGCTATCATTCTTTATCCGCAAGCTGCGACGCCGATGTCTCCTGGACTTGGCAGCAATATTAACGACCCCACGAGACACCTCCGCCGATGTGGTTTGTGTGGCGGGACTGAACGGGGAGTTCTGCAATCCAAGAGGATCAGTTGGGTTTTTAGGAATGAAGATGGGAATTTCTCCAATTCGATGTGTCGGTACCTATGAAACATGGATAAAATGAATCAACCATGCAATGAAGATCTCCACCCATGTATAAACCCTAAATCTAAGTTGATATTTAGTATTTTACTAATACGCATGAACTCACTGGCATTGGCGACGTTTTTGGGGTGTTGGCGTTATCTGACCGGCCCAGACTATTCAAATTGAGTGGATCATGTATATTTCCTCCTAGAAGGAATTTGGACGGCAGCACACTCGTCGGCTGACGCCTACTGTAATGATATCTCCCCTTCTTATGCGGAGGCACGTATCTCGTGTCCATCTTTGTTATTTCGTCCTGATGTATCTGGAACAAAACACACCCAGTTTAGCGTCAGTGATCGTCAGATCATCACTGCCTGATACCAGATTTGTGATTTGGAAGGACTATTTTAGCTCTTATGACGAAGAGCAAGCTAAGCGAGCTGCCAGCATATAATAGCCAGGTTACACTTACTCACAGTTACATGTGATCTTCTGGACCTGCTTTAGCTAACAAAAGAGTCGTTGGGTTCCATGACTGACAGTCCAGGGACAGTCGTTTGGCTCTCCAGAGTAAAAAAACTGAGCACTTTCTTGTTTACAAGCTGCAAGTTAGCATCACTGTTCTGAACGACAATTGAAAAGATCACGCAAAATACGAAATGGTATTCGAATGAATGCACGATTCAATTTTTCCACTCTAGGCCCCAGCGTGTTCTCATCAACGCACTTCAGATCACCCGGCACACGGAACCAACGCACCAATTCTTAATTCAATCCAATAATGCGTTAATCCAACATCGTAAAGCTACACTGTAAGTCGTAAGATGTACTTAAGTTAGCATCGTTGACTATCAGTTCGTCGACTCATTCACAGGCGGAAGCTGATCTGATCGTAAATTAAATGCGTGTTTTCGGAAGCTATCTGTCGTAAATACCTTCGTTATATATTCACAAGCGAACAAAGGGGAATGTGCAGCAGATGCAAACAGCAGATCAACCTAAAGCCACTATCGTGTCGGTGTTGGGACAAATGCAGAAGGGCATTTGGGCACGGACCCAGCAAAATACAAAAGCCTTTCGCACTACATCTCAACGTGTTGTTTTCGGTCAACAACACTTTTCGGTATAAACCCGTTTTCAATACAAACCCGTCAAAACGCACAACATCCAACATCTGTGCATTTTTGAATCAATCTAATCAAAATTTATAAGCTGATGGTTTGTGCTCGCTCAGGGTCAGTCAGAAGTTACAAGGCAGAAAACGCGTGTTAGAAAATCAAGTGACATCTGATAACCAAACACCAGATAAGGAGGACTAGGAGGGTGACTTGGAATTAAGTGTGTTGAGTGGACCCATTTAGCATTTGAAGGAAATTTGCATTGCGGTGCACAGTTGAGCATTCTTTTCTTGCGGAGGGCCACAGTGTGCTGCAACCGATAGAAAGTAAAAATTTGTCTCAATTCGAGTTACGTGTAACTTGGCTAACGAACTTGACTCGCATTATCATTACCTTCCCAAACTGGACAGGAGCTTCACACTGGCGGAGGATTGACAAAGTCTTAATTCGTCGGCGCCCATTGACCTGATAAAGTTCGGTCCGTCTATCTATACGTGAACAAGGTGCTTGCATGATGGCAGATCAAAAGAAGACGACGAGAGCCCGGAAACGAAAGGAAGCAGCAGAGCCTACTGCAGCTGTGCCTGACAAGGCAACGAAGGAGGAGTATCACATTGCAAGATGGATGAGGAACAACGTTCCAGTGAAAAAGACCAAATTTCTGAGCCATACCGTGGAGTATTTTACGGGTTGTAAGGCTGTGGATAAGTTATTGGACTCACCCTGGGCTCAACCCCAAAAGTCAGGGGAAGATGCGCTGTTTACGACCAGAGAAAGTGTCGTAGAATATTTGGATACAATGCTTAGGCACAAGCTATTCCATCGCGCTCGGAAAATCATTGTGCCGGAAAACGAACTCAAGTCTAAGAAGAAGAAGGAAAAGGAGGAGAAAGATCGCGGTCAGAAAGAGGAAAAGGAAGGACGAGATCAGAAAGCCAAGGGTGACGAGGTGGGAGAGTCCAGCCAAGCCGAGTGTGAGAAGGGCGACAAGTCGGCGAAAAAGGAGAAGGATGACGGGGACAAGAAGAAGCGAAAGGTTAGGCTGGACATGCATCTGGAGCAGGCATTTGTGGATGGAATTGACGCTTACGTGTGGATTTATGAACCTACTCCATACTATTACTACTTTTTTGGACTTCTGGTCGTCGTGGCTGTGATTGCGATTTGTCTCTTTCCTCTTTGGCCTTCATCAGTGAGGTCAGTCCTAGCTAACTAGTTTCGCCAATTAATTTCTTTGACTCACTTCAAAGTCAAAGTCCTTATCTGATTCTTCTCTATTTGAATTTTTACGCAGGCAAGGTGTATACTATCTGAGTTTGGCAGCGGCTGGGTTCCTCGTATTCATTTTAGCACTTGCGATCATTCGGCTGCTTGTCTTTTGTGCGGTGTGGGCGTTAAGCTTTGGACACAGGCACCTATGGTTACTCCCCAACCTGACGGAGGATGTCGGATTCTTTGCTTCGTTTTGGCCGTTGTATAAGGTGAGCCATTTAAACAATATTTTAACCTTCCGGTGGGCTTCCTTCTTTAGAAACTGATTCTCTTTGCAGTACGAATACAAGGACAATGACAGTAGCAGCGCAGAGGTGAAATCAACGAGCGAGGATGAGTCCAGCGACCCTAAAAGTGCTGAGAGGTAATCACAACACATATAAATTTTTCAAGAAAGGCCGTTCTTTCTAATTTGCAACCTTCATGACTTGTGCAGTGGGAAGCCGGAGACTCGCACACAGTCAGGAGAGTCTCGGAATCTCGAAGCATCCCACTCGGAGACGGAATCCGACGAAAGTCAGAAATCTCAAACGGGGCGTGATTTTGAATTAGTGGATCCGGAGGAAATAGATTCATAGTCCACTGTGAACTACTACTTAGCTAACAAGTTTAGTTTATAAGTTTATTTATACGTCACTTCCTCCACAATCAATCGCTTAGAATTTCTTACTACAAACTCAACTGAAGTGGATTTCCATCACCAGAAGCACGACTCCTTGGATCGGGATGCAACAAGTTTATTCGTGTCTCGTGTGAGCTCATTTGTTCTGGCGTTATAAGTTTGTTTCGTTATATTATTAAATCGTGAATAAAGGGAACTCTGATGTTTGTTTGATTTCATTCACAAACTATAAAGGCCCACGCCTGCTTGAAAACTTGCGATTTATTTGACTGACGAGTCCAAGTCGTATGCTTCCTAGTTGGTTTGCCCGTACAAACTTAAACGGAGCCCAATTCAACGATCCTAATCTTTGAGTCAAGCTTCGAATTCGGAATAGGCGAATTCTCTTCTGCGTCGCTTCCTCCCTGTTGCGGAGGTTGGCCTACTTGGCGCTGATCTGTATGTGATTTTTGGAGCTGCGGCGTGGCAGTGTGAACAGGCCGCCTTGTCTTCGGAGATGGAGTTTGGCGTTTCCACAATTCGGTTTCACAGTCAGGACTCGTAAGGCCCCTTATGCTCCCAGCATGACCATGAGGGTCAGCCCCACTAGAACGCCTCTCAGAATTTAGCGGCTGATGGAGCTGGGCCGAGTTAATGGACCCCGCGTAAGCTTCGCTCGAGTACGTTGAACTGAGCTCGGATAAGTACGATTCCGAGTCTGAGCATGAGCACGACTCGTCTGAGGAAGAAAAGGTATCGGAGTACTCACTCGTGTCTCCATCTGAAATCATGAGAATCACAATGAACGCTGAATAGGAATACGCGTACATGTGAGAGGTACCATCGGACGACTCTTGATCGCTAGTGAGGTTTGCAGAAACGTTATTCGCTTGGAGACACTGAAGGAATTCTTGATCGTTCAAAGCGTCGGCGACCTTTCGAATGTGTCGAAGCAGCTTATCGTCCTTCAAGCTCAGGGCAATCTGAAAACGTTAATGTAATCTAGTTTACAGCTGCGGGTGGGGGGAAGGCCCAGTTTACCTGAAGTGCACGTTCGAATCTCCTGGCACGGAGCATCCACATGAAAAACTTTTTGGCCAGCATGCAAACCGAGGACAGGTGTTTTTTGTGGTAGTACTCGTCCGGTGGATTGGTCGGAACAAAGAACAAAGCCAGGAGCTCCTCCAGCTCTGCTAAACACATTATGATAAGATAAAATAGATCACGGTCACGCAGGCACCCCACTACATTGCAGCAGTCTAACCTTCTGCACCTTCCGAGTAATCTTTGCCAATGAGATCTCCAAAGATGAAGTACATCGACTGCAAACACTGCTCGGATTTCCACTGCACATTCGCCAGCAGCCGTGTGGCCTCAGCCGTGCGGTGATCAGTCAAGTAGAACTTTACGAGGTTCAGCAACTTCATTGATCCTAATGCCAATCGTAACCCGGCCACCTCGCCACTGTTGATAAAATCTAAAATTATAGCCTGATCAGGGCCGAACCAGTAACGAATCTCGACTGACGAACCTACGAAACTTAATCGTCAGGTATGAGTTGCATTGTCTAGCCCGCACTGGCGCCCAAATTAGCTTATCAACAGGAGCAGGTGGAACAAGCTCTTGCGTCATGGAGGGCGTGGTACTGTTCACTGGACAGAGGAGAATCGGTGTCAACGCACAGTCAAAAACCTGAAACTGTCCCTGGTCTCCGGCCACGATGAGAAGGTGTGAATGAGGATGCCAAGACAGCGCTGTTGGGATCTGCGACATCAACGCCAGTGCGACAGTAATTTTAATTCGGATGAGGCTCCATTATTGGGTAATTGGGGTTTCAAACAAAGTGTCTTACGAAGCTGCAGTTGGCTGTCCGAGTAATTTGCCCTTCTCTTGAATGCACAGCAACTGTGCGATCTGAGCAGCCGACTCCTAATCGCGTGAATGATCCGCTATACGAGTGGCAGAGAACCGTGCTCTGAATTGGGAAGGCGATCTCATTCCGAAATTTAGTGCTGGTGTTTCCTCTAACTTGGTATGCAGTCTCAATTCCAAGCAGTTGCCCCTGAACAAGTACTGAGACTGAGTATCATTCCAGTTCGACCCATCCGTTATCAAATTGTCGAGCTGCTTACCGACACCGGGTGGAAATTAGTCTCAAGTGCCAGCACTTCAATGGTGGCATCTTTCCTGTCGATGAAGTAAGTCTCCAGGAGATTGTTCTCGGTCTTGGCGAAAAAATTCAGCTCGGGTTCATGTCTACAAGTGTTTATCACACCAATGAAGGCCTGAGCTTGTACACTTTGTCTTGACTCACCCATGTAGTGAATAGATGAGGATGTTGGCTCGCTCCTCCGGTTTCGGTGTCCAGGGAAAAACTTCATCTTTCGAGTTGCGCCACCAAATCATAAACTGTGCACACAGTAAGGTAAAATGAGGTCGTCACGCAGGCGTGTTCAGAAGGCAACATGCTAGGGTCAGGGGCCCATTCTTACCAAATTCAAAGCCTCGCTTAAGGCTACGTGCTTGGCCACCGGCTTCCTTGCGCTGAGAGCAGGCAAAAAGTTTCTGTACGTCGAAACTTCAGTTTCCTTCTTATCACTACGATCATGGTGTGTAGGACCGGCCATGTTGTAAGCATCTTCATCTTCTTCGTCCCCCACGCCAATAGAGGCCGGCTTTCTGAAGGTAACAAACGTAAACTCAAAAAGCACGAAGGAAGTTTGGAAGTCAAAATATTTCACATACTACCTTGCAACAACTAGCCGATTATCAGGGAAGAGAAACAGAACATGTCTTTGGCCATAGGCGACTGCAACACAAACCACAGTCAGTGAAATCACCTGTCGTCGTCACTTGTGCCGCATTTGGTCGTCATTACCTGATGTTAGGGGCTCGTCGAAATTCAGCAGCTGGTTTATGACGTAGACGTACTCGTGTGCGAAAAGATTCTTCACATAAACATGGATGATTGTCCCGTTCATCAAGATGAGTGTCAGCTTCTTGTGCGAGGAGCGGTGAACTGCGAAAATTTCCGAAGCTGCAATCGCATTCTGTCAAACACAAGCATACTATTTACTCTGCACTCTCCATTCGATCCAAATGTCCGTCTTAAGACGATTTGAGTTTGTACCTGGACTTGCTTGAGTGTGGCATTTCCTTCGACACGCTCATGATTATCAGCCGAGCCCTCTTCACTTTCGCCGCCTGAATTGCTCTTCCGGAAATCATCGCTGTCCTTGTCGTTTCCTTCCTCTACTGACTCGTCACTTCGGTCTTTGCCTTCGTCACCCTCAAGAAGGTACTTCAAATCATCTGTGTTATCGGCACAGTTCTCGTCCGATCCCACATCGTCATCGTCGTGGCTGTCTTCGTCGAAGAGAGTCCTTGTGTTGCTGCTCTTCTTCTTGACGAGTTTCTTCACATCTTTGAAGAACTTCTTCGTGGAATTCGACTTGCCTATGCTGGAATTGCGGAGAGCAAATTCCTCCTTGAAGTCTTGGTACAGTCTATGCCCGGACAGGTGAGAATCGTTTCCTAAAAACACAGGTAGGAAATGCTGCTGAAATAGCAAGGAGCCTGCCATTGCAGGAATTAATTTATTTTTTTAAAATCGAATTGAATAAGAAGGGCGTTAATAAAATTGAGCAGGTTGAATTGACAGGGGCATGAGTATGCACATCTGTGGGTGCAATCACCAGGAAGGAAGGAACAGGTGAATCGCTCGTAGTCACTACAACAATCTCCTCTCTCCTGCTTGAATTCGAATTGTTGCAGGTGACATGTGGCAAGGCATTATGAGAATGAAAGAGTTGATGCGTTTTGGTGAATATACGCACGAGAGCAAAATGTTTTAATGTTTATTTAGTGTGTCAGGTCAGGAATTAGAATTCAGTTGAAGCCAATTAATTACAATATGTGTCTACAAACTATAAAGATCCTGATTTAAAACATGCCCATAGCACGATTAAGTCACTTTGTAAGAAACCGCCTTCAGCCTTCTACTTGTAATGTTCCAATGGAATGGTCACGAGAAATACTCTACTGTTCTCAGTTAAAAGTCAACGATTTCCCAATACTGTGATAATACGAATGAGTTGGATTCAGAACCAATAATTGAATTCTGATTTTAACTTCAATTTCTCCCTTCATACATGATCACCTTAAATTCTGAAGTTAAGATTTGCTAATTGTACTCTACATGATTCATTGCTCATTACATCGACTTCACTTTCAAGCTCTCCGCACTTGGCTGCTGTGTGGCAGAGCGACCCGACTTGGACTTTAACAGAAGGCTCACAATTGGAGCGTACGCAGGCCACAATCCAAAAATGAAGCATCCGATGAAGTACAGGTCTTTGTATGCAGCCCACCAAAGCCGCAACTTGAGCAGACCAAACGGCAGGGTGCAGAAACCGAAGAAGATTGTAACCAGCACTTTCAGGAGCACAACGTCAATCCAGAAACCAACTGGGCTCATGTGCCACCTTTGCATCATTGAATTTTTGGAGAGCATTACTCCAAGCTAAATGCACGAGCACAAACAAACAACACTCATAAGCACCGTTATACTTGTTGCATAGATACGATTGTATTCAAGTGCTCACATCCTTCTCCATCTTCATAACAATGAACTCCATGAAGAAGCACGCGTAATAGCCACTGTGGAGTCCGTGCCATGCTGCCAGGAAGAGAAGCGACGCGCCCTGAGACACGTACCGGTTCCCGACAAACTTTAGTCTCTTGTAAACGTATCTGCGAGTCAGGAACACGAAATCGGACTAATTTTGCGCATTGATCAAGGACAAAGGTCGAAACGACATCCGGGCTTACTGAGCAATCCACTGATTCGTGCACTTGTTGAATGAAGCAATTATGTGGGAGAACTTATAAGACTTTTCGTAAACAGCGATGTCTATATTCTCACACCCGTCCCACAAATCGTTACCTTTTGAGTCCTTCCCATTGTGAGAGATTCCTGAAGACGAGCAATTTGAAGTGTGAGTTCATCATGTCAATCAATCTCATTTCAATCAATTTGACAGACGCCGCATGTTACCGTTTAAGATGCACGCTCCTTCGGCTACCATCCAGCAACTGACATATTTGTAGAGCAGCACTTTCCCATAAATTCCGACCACCACCAGCCTTTGCCAAAACGGCAAGTTCTAGAATCAAGTGGAGGCAAATTACTATCGTCGTCTTGTCAAGAATTATTTTTATCACTTACAAAATACTGCGGACTGGTAATGTATTCATTGTTCACGATCTGGGACCCAATCTGATACACGCCAACATAGAACAATCCAGCTGCCAGCCTTCTCAGCCCGGGAAAAATGCTTCTGGGAGCGAATGAGTCCTGAGATGCACGTAATCAAGTCAAGTGTGTGGGTTCAAACCAAGCGTCGAGCGTGTGAGGAGAATACTTACATTTGAAAACTGTCCGTTCACAAAGTTGAGGTATCTCCGCATTGGAAATTGAGGTCCAATCATGAAACTGCCTGGGTAGAATGCGTGAGCTGTATAACAAAAGCGTTTGTTATCGGCAATAGCTGGGCCATAGTTAAACAGCCTGAATACCGGATATTTCCCAGAAACTTGGAATCGACGAAAGAGCACTTTTTCGTTGGTCAGAAGTGAGATCAGCCTAAAGAATGAAATTCATTCTTCAATTCGCATTCCGACGCGACACCCGTTTGTGCTGAAAGCAGAAACTGGAAAGTGTACTGACCGCATCTTTGGTGCCATCATGAATATCAAACGCTTGTCCAATTAGACGAAGCGTCAAAACACAGTGTGGTATTGTCCACTTGATGTCATAGATCGCACTTTCCGTCACACAGTAGTAGCCGATCAGGTATGTCATTTGAAAAGCAAACGAGAAAACCACTGATGCGAGATTCGCACGTAATAGCACAATCAGCGCATATTGAACGACAATGCAAATGTACGCATGAATCACCTCCCACCCTAAGGCAAAAATTCAGATTATCGCAATTAAAACAAGCTTTCTTATAATTCCAACGAATGACCTACCGTAATTGAAATATCCCATGTAGGAACCCGCTGCAATGAAGTACGCATGCTGGAGAATTGGGACCTTCTTGTATAAGAATTGCCTATGAAACAAGGCGCACGGGTACGCTACGGGAACAATGGACGCAGGTCAAAATCGTTGCATCAACTAACAAAGCAAGAAATTGACGCCGACATTACCAATCAAAATTGAAAGTAGGAGTCTGAATGCCGGGCCCGAGGCACCCACGTACCCCGCCAGCCAATTCACCCAGTCATCGGTCATTTGAGCAGACGTAGATAGTAGATGCAGAAGGATCAATTCGAAGCTTGAGATTCCGGTCTCAGGTCAGTAAAAGGCTAAAATTGCAAAAAAGCATCGCAATTAATTAGAAAACTTTTACTTTAACATATAATTACCACGTACATTACCAGGTAAATTACTGCTGCATTTCTTGCATCATAATCACACAGGCTACTAGCCCAGAATCAATTCACTATGTATTGTGAGCAAGACAGACCAGGAAAGTTGATCGATCTCCTAAATAATTGATGACTTTTGTAAGCGACAAAACAAAATTAAGCGCACTAAACAACCTCTACAGGCATGTACTTTATATAAACAAGAGCGTCCAAACCGTGCAAAGAGTGTGATCTGCCGTTTCGGTTGTTGAATGAGATGGATCAATAATTAACTGGGGAAGGTCTGAATACCCTCATCAAAAGATGATTATTAAATTGTCATCACCTGTGCGAGCTTTGAGCAACGCAGCCGCAGCGCGTGAATCAAGGAAACTCTTGAGAGTGGCAAATTAAATACGCCGCTGTGTGCCGAGTGTGCTCACTTTTACTCCACTTCGCCCTATCTCGAGCTTGCATTTCTAATTGCGTTTCCGAAGGTAGCACAAGAGGTTTTTCTACTAATTAAAATATTTGCGGTGGAGGCGCAAGAACGAACTGAAACCAATCACAGGCAAGTAATAGTGAGGTAATGGATTTATCTTTACAAGGTGGATCCCAAGCCCTGCTGGTCTTAACCAATTTGAAATATTTGTCCAGGCTTTCGTCACTCTACTGTGCTCCTATCATTTCATCGAGAACCCTTGAAAGTAAAGCTAAAAAGTAACTACCAAGTAGCAACGTAACGGAAAACTGAAGACAAAGATGGCACAAAGTAAGCTTAATGATTTGGCTGGGCGTCTTGGAAAGAATCCCAAAGGGCTGGGACTTGGATTGAAGCTATTGGTCGCAGCTGCTGGAACCGCATACGGAATCAATCAAGCAATGTACACAGGTAATGTTCAAGGTATTACGAGACCCTTACGAAACCAAATAATTTATAATCTTTGCAGTTGAAGGCGGTCAGCGAGCCATCATTTTCAACAGGATTGGTGGAATACAAAATGACATCTTAACAGAAGGACTCCATTTCCGCATTCCGTGGTTCCAGTATCCAATCATCTATGACATTCGTACTCGTCCGAGAAAAATTTCCTCTCCGACGGGCAGTAAAGATTTGCAGATGGTGAATATCACATTGAGAGTTCTGTCGCGTCCTGATGCACTGAAACTTCCTTCGATTTATCGCCAACTTGGACTTGATTACGATGAAAAGGTGTTACCCTCGATTGTCAACGAAGTTTTGAAAAGCGTGGTCGCGAAATTCAACGCTTCGCAATTGATTACGCAACGGCAGCAGGTCATTGGTTCAGTCGGTTCATTATTCAGATTCGAAAGTATGGTTCTCATATGCTATTTTCGTTTCAAATTGGCGCAGGTGTCGCTGCTGATTAGGAGGGAATTAACGGAACGAGCTCGAGACTTCAATATGATTCTAGATGACGTTTCAATTACTGAATTGAGCTTTGGAAAAGAGTACACTGCTGCTGTCGAAGCGAAGCAGGTGGCTCAGCAAGAAGCTCAAAGGGCTGCCTTCGTTGTTGACCGAGCGATTCAGGAGAAGCAGCAGAAGATCGTTCACGCTGAAGGAGAAGCTGAAGCTGCCAAAATGATATCCCTTTGATTTCGGTCAGTAATTTTTAGGTCAGGTGCGTAAAAGCGTAGGTTTTGCGAAACATACTGATTGCTACCTTCTTGGATCTCATCCCCTTTTATATAAACTGCAACCTGCCCATTATTTGAGTGTTCTTTTGGACACAAACTCTCATGCGGGATGGGGATTGGTTTGAAAGGGTGTAAAAAGTACCAGAAAATGATGAGAGACGTGAAGCTGACCGTTCCTGTATTTCTCCAACGTCAATCTTGGTGAAAAAATCAAGTCATTTTTTTCATTGTAATTTCGTTGGGAAAGGAAAAGGAGACCTGGAGTGTTAAGTCATTTCATGAGTTTAAATTGGTGGAGGGCTTGACATAGCTCGAGTTTCTGAGATATGAAAGGAGAGCAGTCAGCGCCTCCACCCACACATTACTTCGTCCTTTGTTTTTGAAAGAAATACCGGAACGATGATGGCGTTCTTTAGTAATCTGACTTCTGGTGCCCACTCTGGATCCGTTAAACTACCTTAAGCTTCTTTGGTCGAATTCCGGTTTATTTTCCTTAACTCGAAATCACTCGTGCACTTGGGGGAGGCCATCAGCACCAACCCTGGATATTTAAAGCTGAGGAAGATTCGTGCCGCGCAGGCGATTGCCCGAACCGTGTCCCAATCACCGAACAAGATTTATCTGAATGGAAGTACGCTGATGCTGAACATCAACGACTCAGCCTTCGACGAGACTATGGAGAGATTGGGAGACAAGAAACGAAAGTTCTAGGTACATAAGATACTGATGCTATCTCGAGATTGCAAAGCGCGTAATCAATTTCTGAATTTTCCTTGCATCCTCTTTAGGTAAGATGGTCGGAACGGGCAGAACCAGTTGGAAAAAGAAAGTGAATGCTAAGGTAAGCTTTCTTTCGGATTGCTTGCGCTTCTGTTATTTCGTTGGTCCTAATTTTCATGTGAAACTTCCAGAGTAACTTCCGACTCCCTACGCCCCTCCGTAATCCGTGGCCAAGTAGGCAATCCTGTCATTGAAATACTTTGTTATAAAAATAGTCACACTTAGTTTGTGTTCCGGGAATTCGTTGTACTTTTTCTGATGTCAGTGGAGAATAAAACCATGAACACGTCTGAAACAAAAATTTTCTCGTGTGATTCACCGGAACAGCGCTAACTGCATCTTAAAATTGAGCTCTGACCACTCCAATGAATATTCGCGCCCAAGGAATCTCATTTTCAAGGTGCTGTGCTGGCCTAAATAGCTCCCCCAGATTGCAATCTTACATTGCGGAAGTTTGCCGGCCATGATACACGACTGCTATGCTGATTGCTCGAGAAGGGATTATGATCAAGCTGTATTAGCTATTCGACACCATTCAATTTATGGCAATCCTGTGGTGCGGTGCTGGTAAAATTGCGGCATACCGTGCTGGTGCGATGGAATTCGTGAATGTGATCTGCCTGCCCGTACCCAACCTTTTGTTGCTGCTCAATTATGCTAAGTACACCCATCCACACAACGTCAACAATGCAACGATCACAGCTACATGACTGAAGGGGAAGGCGGAGAGTAGTGCACTGAACTCTGCAGTCTGCAGCCACAGCACACACAGTCCCTCAACTCGCTTTTTGACATTAAATATCAATTTATTATTACCCAATATTAACTCGTTTTCATTTATGAATTCACTAGCAGCCAAGTAAACGTATAAACGTGGTCATTAGATGAGGTGTGAATCCATATATTGGAACGTTACTCACTCACGGTGCGGTTGGTTCGCCGTAGTTGACAGTCTCCCACCCATTGGCATACAATGCACAATTACGTGGTGAGATTCCATACTGACATGACACGGAAGATTAGCGAATCCGCTTGACGAGTGAAGACAAACCACCGCCTAACGTAGTGTGCACACGCGGACCCAGACATTCCAAGTGCCAATGCTGCCGCTGCCAGACGTCGAATCAGCGTCGACAGTTACCATTCCGTCCAAATTGCCGCAGTCAGGCTGAATTGAATGGTTTATTGAATTGATTACCGTAGTGAGGTCAAATGAATTCTGATCAGGTGAGGATTGCGAGTAGACCCGATATCCACTTTGCATTTGTACACCTGTCTGTCTCCACTGCTAATTATTCACTCATTTGGTTTCTCATTTTCTCTAGATATTTGACATATTTGTATTGGATAAACCAAGTGGTTGAATGCAATGAAATTTTGCTGCGAAGTTCATATATGTGCCTCTTTTTGTTCCTGAGATGTTGAAATTCTTCAGTCGGAGATCCAAAGCAAAGCCAGTACCGGCCAAGTCCGGGAAGTTTGATCACTTCAGACCCCCAGCTGCTGGCGCGGTAGAGAGACCCCCCAAGAACTCGATCCTATGCAAAATTGTCATCTTGGACGGGACTGATTTGTCAATTTATGTGCCGGTAAGGTCTCATGCTTTGCTTGATGCTATTGGAACAAGACAGTACTAGAGAACTGAGCGACAAATCGACCTTTTGTTCTAGAAAAAGTCACTTGGAGGCGAGCTCTATGACCAAGTTTTTTATAACCTTGACATTACGGAGAAAGACTACTTTGGGCTCCAGTACACCGATTCTAACCATGTTTCGGTAAGCACTTCTTAGACTTCTTTTCTTGAGTCTGAATTGAATGGAACTAACACTTTATCTTCAACATCTTTGTGTATTGTAGCATTGGTTGGACGCAACGAAAGCTATCAAGAAACAGGCTAAGAGTAAGTAGTCTAGATTTTTATAGCTATGCCTTCTGCGAATTCAGCACCTCACTACAAAATTTAATCGCTATTTAATGTCATTCCATTGAACGCCTTGACCCACAGAGTACATTTTCATATCATATCATATACAATGGGCATTATTGTCTTCTTGTTGCAGTTGGGCCTCCATACACATTTCGACTCAGAGTGAAATTCTATTCAGCTGAACCTCACAATTTGCGCGAGGAGCTGACCCGGTAAGCGAAGTTTTCCAATTGAAAACATTGTGGAAGGCAGTCACGCCACAATCACTTAACTGAAAACTTGTTTGTCTGCAGGTATCAATTCTTTCTTCAAATCAAGAATGACATACTCGTGGGGAAGCTCGAGGTTCCAGAGCAAACTGGTATTGAGTTAGCAGCTTTAAGTTTGCAATGTGAGTTTGCTAGGAGGTATTTTGTTAAGTCTACCTTCGATTAAATTCGAATTTGTTCTTCCGCAGCCGAACTGGGTGATTATGACCCGGCAGTGCACGAGCCGTCGTTTGTGTCGGAATTTCGCTTCTTTCCCACTCAAACCGAAGAAATGGAAATCGCGATTTTGGAGGAGTTTAAGAAATTGAGGTTAGAGTTTGATTCTGTGGAGTTACAATGATGATTCTTATATTAAGTGTTTTGCCTTTGGCAGAGGTCAGTCACCTGCCCAAGCGGAACTGAATTATTTGAACAAGGCGAAGTACTTGGACATGTTTGGGGTCGACATGCACACTGTTTTGGTATTGATTAGCACACTTTCTCATTTACACCGCAGGACGTTCCAGTTTGTATCCATCTCATGCTGAGCGATTTCGAATTTTTAAAGGGCAAGGACGCGATGGAATATTCTCTGGGGCTCACACCGACTGGAATTTTAGTATTTGAGGGGAATCAAAAGATCGGCCTATTCTTCTGGCCGAAGATCTCCAGACTTGACTTCAAGAAGAGGAAGCTCACACTCATCGTAGTTGAAGACGACGACGAGGGTAAAGAACGAGAACATACATTCGTATTCAGGTAATCGAGAAACGAGGAGTCGTAGAGTTAACGTCCGTGCAAATTGCAGATTCAATGCTTTGTTCACAAACTCTAGATTACACAACGAAAAGGCAGCAAAACACTTGTGGAAGTGCGCAGTGGAGCACCACGCATTTTTTCGGCTAAAAGCCGCAGCCAAAGGACCGAACGTCCGACAAAACTTCTTCCGAATGGGGTCCCGTTTTCGATACAGGTGAGCAAACGAGTTTCAAGTGAGCTCCGTCTGACAAAAATATGACGAGGAGGGAATTTGCACTTTAATTCCAGTGGTCGAACCGAGGCGCAGACGCTGGTACAGAATAAGTCCAGGAGAACTGCCCAGTTCGAAAGGAGGCCAAGTCAGCGCTACAGTAAGAGGCAGTCTCACATTCTTCGGGAAAGGCTGAAGCCCGTTCAGCCAGAAACGCCGGTTACCATTCGAACCACGAGTCTGGAAGCTTCCAAGGCGAGTACGAAGCCGGCAGCGTCAAACGAAGTATCCAGAACTTTGAGTCAGCAGAGACAAAACTCACCTCCGTCTCTCATTCTGGTGGCAACGCCGTCTCCGCCAGTGTCTCCACTTTCAATGGGTTCATCTGGGCACGGAGACAGGTCGCAAGAGGACACGCTGGACACCCTCATAAAGAACATTGCGAAAGAGACCGGGGGATTCCTCCCCTCAGAAAACACGTCCGCGTGCTCCAACATTCCCAACAACCAGACGAAATTCGATTCGCTAGCAAAGCCGCTCCTGCCCGACCAACGCAAGTGTAACATTCTGAAGGCAAAGAACGAGGAAAACTTAAAGAAAATGCCGGAAATATCCGATGTCTTCTTCAGCCAGTGAGTGACAGTGAATCTGATATGTCTGGTCCGCCTCCATTGTTGACTCGTAATATATTTTTAGGGAAGCGATTCCAAGTATTAAGAAACGAGAGAACGTAATGAGAGAGTTACTGGAAGCAAGAAACGGAGACTCCGCCACATTCGTTTCCGTCGTAAGGTTTTTTCTATTGGCTATCGTTGGGAGCTTACATGGAGGGGTGTTCTTAGTATTTTATTTTATTACTTTTTATTGTCTTTTACGCTTTATGCACTACGTTCATGCACGATCAGAAGCATCAAGTAGTAATTGTGATTAATATGAAAGATTAATTGCTCTTTTAATCTGCCACTGGTCATATCTTCCAAATGCCTTTTAGTGCTTTTATGGTCTGTGTGTGCTTATACGGGTTGGTTCAGTTGGTTGTTCCAGATGGAGCTAAGTGGAATACTTTGCAGAGTCATCAGTCGACCATGCGCAGGCTTCGCCGTGTGTGCTGACTAAATGTGCGTTGTGTGTTTGCTTGCAGGGTGGAGACAAGTTGATCCTTACCACGTCCTCCAATCCGCTAGGCACTCCTTCCTCCCACAATAATAAGATTGATAATCTGACTCAGCCAGAGAGCGGTTGTCACAGTGCAGTCACCATTTCCCACTTTTCTGATAACGACACGCTTCCTGGTCCCAAAACTACCAACCACGACCGTCAATCGACGAGTGAATCTCGAAGTTCCAATGCGAAGGAGTTTGACGAGACTTCAAACTCAAGTGAAGTCAAGGGTTCAGAGTCTGAGCTTGGAGCCGTCGTAGTTAGTCAGAATCCCCTCAATCCTTTTCTCGATCTTGACGTCGGCAGCTTAGTTAAATCAATCATTCCGGTAGATGAGTCCGGATCCGCCAGCCAAACTAACCCCTTTCTGAATCCCTTTCTCAACGATGCCGAGTCCAGCAAGGCCGAGGAAAACCAAGCAACAGCAACAGAACCCATCTCTCCAAACGGAGAAACGAATGGCGTAAGTAGCTTGAATGAGCCACAGCATCTGATTTGAAACACTTTGTTGTTGAAATTTGACGAGTGTGCAAATGTTATAAAACTAGGCTTCTGCTTAATGTGCAACTGGAAACGATGACTTCTACGTCACAGCCCATAACTCAAAAGCTTCTCCTTATTTAACCTGATTTAACTTCGTGTGCTTGTTTGTAGGATTCTGAGCGAATGATCACACCCATTCCAAAACCTCGAAGCAACTTGACCAGCCCGAAACTGAAGCTGAGTAACGGCGGCACGGAAGAAGCGGGAAGCCGAGTTGTGCAGAGGCGAACGGTGATAACGACAGAACTCTAAGCTGTACATTCGACTTGTAAAATAGTTCCAATGCTTCAATAACATCATTCTGCGTGCCGTCCTATCGTGTGGCGTCCTAATATCCAATTTGTTACTTGATAGATTGTATTTATGTATTTATGACCTGTAATGCCTGGACTCTGAACTGATCGATGCATTTCAGTACACACTTTCCAATCGTATTTCGTCATTCCGAAATAGAATAGAGGCAATTAACTGACGAGCAGTCAGTGTGCACAATAAAAACAATGTGATGAAGATCGTTTAGTGTCAACTCTCGGATCAGCCTCCTCAGTCAGTGCCAATACTAATAACCTTAAATTATCCCGTCATTCATTCTGGTTGATACGAAGGATTCCTAACAGCGCGTTGCATCGGCGGCAAGAACTAATTTATTATTGTGGCTAAGTTGATAAATGTCCGGAGAACTAAAAGAAAATGTTAACTTGTTAATTATTTAAGTTGCCCGTTGATGAGTATTATGCAAACACGGTACTTCAATAAACTTAACTAACCGTCCAACCTGAACCGATCGCCATCCACTCTCGCCTGACATTCATTACGACATATTATATACTAGCTTTATTTCACAATATTATAGAGGGGCGTACAAAACACAAAAACAAAAACCTGCAATCCTGCAAAGCATGCAGGCGTACTTTAACCTAAGCACTGGCACACGAAACTGCATCAGACTCGTTTCATGCGTGACCGCTTGAGCAAATCCCGAATCAATATAATCTCGACATTCTGAAACCTACTATCACATAACACTGGAAGAGATTGGGATGGGTTTGGTCCTTTGGTCATCAACGTGAGAAGAGGTTTCCACCAATGAAGGACGTGCCGGTCTTGGTTGGGGGAGGCGAGACCGCCCTGCAAGTAACAATCGGACAGTGAAACCAAGTGCATTTGGGAAGTTGTGCATTCTAGAAGCTCACCTGACGTTGATCGTTGGCAGCGGCGGTAAAGCAGTGCCCACGACTCGGCTCACTGAATCATACTGGGTGTCTGGTGCGTTTTGTGTGGCAACGTGCGCTTGTGCCGTTTCCGCTAATCTCTGGACTTCAGGGAAACCTTCCTTCGAAATGGAGTGAATGATGCTGTAAACCATTTGCTCGAGTTCTGGATTAGTGCACGCATGTTTGCCTAAATTGGTGAAGTTTGAGGCCAGCAGTCTAGCAATGGCTCTTCTTTCCGCCGATGAGACCAATTCGGACGATTTCTTTGCCACATCTTCAGACTCCCCATCGCCAAACTGCTTATCGATTGACCGCGCAATGCACAATGACACCAAGACTCTGCAATTTGGCGTCTCCAAAATCATCTCAAGTCTACAGATCAAAATATTAATTATAAAGCAAGGCATGACAGCAAATTAGTTCTTAATTCACTCTGCATAACTAACAAACGTACAAGTGAACACACAAACTCAATGTCTTCAATTTCTTCTGAGGCAAATTATCAGCAGTAACCTGTAAAATTAGTTAAAATGTTCACCAAGTGCTTCTTTTAACAATCAATCGCGTTCTCTTACCAGTCCGGCGAATCGACTCTTGCACCTCAATAGAAGAGCAATAAAGTCCCGGTTTTGTAGCAAGCTGTATGATTGTCTTCGCTTTGTCAATTCGAGTGCTTCAGCCTGAGAAAGACGAGACAAAGTTAGTAAATGCTGCTTTCGTTGAGGGTGTCCAGCGCTCACCTTTCTGTGGAATTCGTTGACTTTTAAGGCAAGCACTCCCAGCTGGTCCTCCAAGCCAGACATCAATTGCAGGACTTGCACCAAATCGAAGCCATCAAACTCAAACTTGGAACTTGTTGTCTTCGAGCTATCCGAGTCACTAGACAGTTTCTGCGAGATTCGTTGGCCAGTTAAGGTTTCCCAAGTTGACTTAATATCGTCCACTGTCACTGGGCATTTATCTAGAATGTAGCAACGCAAGATTTGAGTGTGCTCTCATAATATACGTAGTTCTTTGCGTAACAGCCCAAGTCATGCTCGACATTTTAAGTTACGGACACCTCATGCTAAAAAACCTAAGTTACAAAAATCTCATTTTGAAAAAACCCATGTTCTTGATTTCGAAAGCTCATGCGCAAGTCCAGGTCATGCTGATAAAAAATCATGTTATACCTTCTCATGTTAACGGACTGAATGATCATTTTTGAAACAAAGCGCCAAGTTCTATTAGGTTAGATTAGGCTACCGGAAACTAGATAATTGGGCAGTTCCGGCAGATCAGCAGCAAGTATTAGGGACGTTGTCACACAATTGATGAAAAAGGGACGTGGCACTCTTGACAATTATCTGATTCCAAAGTTAAAAATTGTCAATTGCTATTTCAAATATTGTTTAACTTTAACCTATAGAGCATGAGTTTACACGAACATAATTTTGGGGTCGACCATGAGATTTTAGAACATGAGTCGTCGTTGAACATAAGTTTTCACGGGCATGAATTTTTTTTAGCATGAGGTGTCAATAAAATGAGTTGTCCTGGAATCGTTCTTTATGGATCGTACCTCTGACTGGCTCGTCAGCACCGTTGTCAGAAATGGACATGGACCTGGCAGTAAAGTCTTCTTGGATTTGAACAGGCGGCTGGACAACCGACAAGCGTGGCGGAGCCTGCTCAACAACCACAGACATGAAATCATGCATTTGTTCTGGCCTCCCTATCTTTCTCAAGGAAGTTATGTCCATGCCATACTTCAGTCTCACAGACTCACTGCCGAGAAGATGATACCGGTATTATTTTTCACTTTTGTATTTTCTTGTGGGACGGAAATCTGCCCGCAATCAGTTTAGCTTACATTTCAGAATTGAATTCCATTTTGAGCAGCATCTTCCCCTGCGCTGACCAGTACTCTTTCCACTCGGGCACATAGTCGTAGTCGTCGGGATCCTTTCCCAAGTCTTGAACTTCCTGGTACTTCTTTTGCCAGAAATCCTGCCATTCCGTCGCGTAGCTGGGGTGGCTCTCAGGCGTTTCGTCTAAATCTTTGCGACGAGTCGCAAACTTCCTTTGCAACCTGTTATTGTGTGAGCGAGTGATTTGTGCGAGTCAGTTATTTGAAGAACGCTGAGTCTTACGTGTCTTCTTCTTCTTCCATCATCTTATACCGCATTTCCATATCCGTGTCCCACTTCCCCAGCGAGGTCAGCCTCAGCTTCTCATGGAAGATTTCGTTGGCCCCGCTCTTCGGAAACAGTTTCGGACTTCGAGATTTGGAGCGCCGCCTTGACTTATACGGAGAGCGGGATCTCGACCTGCGAGGCCGATTCGTCCGGGCCAGAAATTCTTCGACTGGATCTCGTGATCTACTGCGCACCCTCCGCGACGAGCGGTCATGTTTTGGGGGTTGGTGGTGCGCGGATTCTCTGTGCCGAGGCGACCGTGACCTCGACCTCCGACCCGACTTCCTCTTGTCCACAGACGATTTCCCTAATAAGAGACAAGAGACACGGAATTATTTGCTTATAATTTCAGCACTAAGGAGTAAAGGGCACGAGATACCTCCGTGGGTTGGCTTCTCCTTGAACTTGTGGTCATCTCTCTCCTTTGGGCTCTTGGAATGGTTTCTCTTTTCTTCAGCCAGCATTGTAACCGGGGTCTCCCGTTTTCCCACAGTGGACATAATTTGCAGAGCTATTTAACCAAAAACATTTGAGCACTCAAGAATCCTTTTTCACATTTAAAACCATTGCATATGAAGGCGGTTATTTCTTCTTACACAATTTTTTCAGATTTTCAACGTGCTTGGGGCTCCGAATGTGTGCCCCAAGTCGTCGCTTCCCCAACACTCGCTCCTCACAAATAGTGCACAGAACCTGCAACAGCAACTGGTTAGGACGTTGCATTAAACTCTGGCTTCTCCAGCAAGACGATTTTACCTGGAAGTTTTCCTTTTCGTAGTTTGTTCCAGGTTGCAGTTGGAAGATGTGTCTGAAGGATTCGTCTTCCAAAGAGACTCTGTATTGTGAACCCACACTGATTAATGCAGCACCCTGAAGAAAGAGAAACATTTTCCCCGTGGAAGCCAAAAATTCTAGCGTCATTGCTACGAAGTTGATTAAACAATTGGTAGACGCTGTCTAAATCGAGGTATGAAGTCACAAGCTAACAGGGGGCCGGAAACGACAACTACGGAGGTCATCGGGCTCTTAGCCTAGTGTTACTTACACAAAATTCGTCCGTCACAGCCGGGTCAAGGTTCTCAGTCGACGTGATTTCATTAACCTGGCAGTCGTCTTCATCGCCATTATTACTCACGTTCCCCAGAAAACTGAGGTCGTCTCCCGAGTGAATGCTCGGCTGGTAAATGCGATCATGCAACTCAGGACATGCGACTTCAAATGACACCGGATCCTTTTCGATGGTTCGAAACCACCACGCGCATTTGTGAGCCAACAAGTCACTGGAGACATCTTTCGGTGGAAGGTTTAGTTCGAGGCTGTTGGTCTCCAGAAGTTTCGACACGCCTTCGACCAGGGGACCAAACTCAACCTCCGAAATTGGCGGAGGTGGTGTCTTGATGGATTCCTCCGCACAACTTGCACCCGCAGAAGATTCCTGGTCAAAGTCACCGGGTTGCTGAAAGTTCCATTTTTGTGTCTTCAGGTTGTCCTGGACCCACCTTGGCTTGGATTGTGTGTTCTGTCTGAACCTGTCAAATCTGAAGCTTTCACGAGGCGCAAACGCCAACGGAGTTGAAACGATGGGTTGGTGCTGTTGACCTTGCCAGTGGTGAGTCTCAGCCCCAGTTCGTTTTGGAATTCTAAATAGGTGAAACAACGGCTGTTATATCATCTATAATTTCATTACCACAGGTTGCTTAAGTCGGATTCACACAGGCTGCGTAGCAGCGACGGCTTTGGCGTGGCAGAGACCACACCTAACTCTGCTCCATCGCAGCAGCTGGGTGGCAATTAGTGCCTAGCAGTTGCTGCGGTGCAGTGCAAGCACACCAAGCGCAAGCAGTTGGAAGCAGGGACTGCTCCACAGTGAAACTCCGTGTAAAAACAAACATCCCACTTTCAATCGATTGAACCTCGAGGGGTCTTGGTTCAGCAGCAATTCGTTTTCTGGCTTTCATGCTCATATCAATTCTGTTTGATTGCCTTCAATATATAGGTTAAACCATTAAATCGGTCAACCACAAAGGTATATTAAGATAAAAGGGCACCCAGAAAAGCGTGAAGAAACTATTTCTTCGCCGCTGTTTGAAAAGTTGTAATGATTTAACAAGACTAGGTTGGCATAATTACGTTATTACGTTATTTTCTTGCGTGGAGCCTGCCACATCTTCTCAATCGGATTTTAGCAATCCTAGACATTAAATAAATTTAATTACCACTATTTCTCATCTCCAGTTATTATGACTTTAATTGTACGTCCCCTTCTTTATATATTCATTTTTTGAAACATTTTATGGCCGCAGAGCTTTGCAAGGCGCCAAGGCAGCGCAGCCTGTGCTGTGAAACAGCTGCGGCGCGGGCCACAGAGCTATCGCGTGGCAATCTCTGCGTCGTAGTGACTGCTACGGAGCCTGTGTGAATCCAGCTTTACCTGAATGAACCCGGAAGAGGTCTCTGTAGTTGCTTGACGCTGTCCTTCTGCAGTCCGTGTTTTCCTACCAGCACCCTGCTTATCTTTGGCTCTTCTAGTTTCGGTCTCTTAATTTGCTTATTGCTTTCGTTGTACTGCTTTTCAAACGGCAATATTCGAGTCCCACCAGCACTGAATTTCTCTACCGCTCTTGTCTTGTGGCTTGTTTCGTAGCTTGTCTTCCTGTGATACGTCGTGTGACAGGATTGTTCGTGGACCACACCTTGGTCCGGACCGCGGTAGTGCGGTTTATTGGAGCTTGACTTCTTGTCAGCATTCGCCTTGTGTTTTGGTTTCTTGACATTCAACTTCTCCCTTTTTAGAATCCGATTCAACTTTTTCCTGTAGTACACTCGCTTTTCTGCCTCCAACTGGTACATGTCTTTGATATTTTGTTTTGATATCGCAATTCTTTTCATGGTTGGAAACACGGCGGATGTGGAATCATTTCGATGGAAGACACGGTCACCCAACTTCAGAACATCGAAACAAATGACGGAACAGATTTGAAGCCCGAATTTTTTTCTATTCTGAAGAAAATCTTCGTCAAGGGTGTTCTTAAAGCACAAAGGCAGGCCTCGACGTGTCTGCTTCATGGCTTCACTGTCATTCGTATTTTTCATGGCCTGCTTCGAAGCGTCAACAGTTTTGTTTGTGTCGGACAGCGTCGCAGGATCTTGAGTTCGTTGCTCTTCCTGCTCTTTCTTCTCTTTGGCAGATATATCATGTTCTTCACCTGCCTGTCCTGATTCCCCTGATGTCGCGCTTACAACAGGTAACGTGGCTTCTGGTGCAGGTACAGTAGTAGGTATGAATGGGGCGTCAGTCCTGTCAGGGCCTCCATCGTTTGAAACAATCTCTGAAGTTTCATTGATGTCCTGGACATTGTCAGTTGCTGAAGAGAGGTTCTGTGTAGTCTCGTCCTTAGTTTCTGCAAGGTTTCCTTTTTGGCCTTCTTGCAGTACTCCTCCGGCATTCGGAAGTAGCAACGAACTCAGAAAATCATCAAACTCTTCCATTTCCTCGATAACAGCCTACTCTGGCTACTGGTTGCTTTCAAGGCCGAGGTGTTTGCCTTGCCTCGGTAAAGTTCATTCTTGGTGTTGGCGTGATGAGTTTCTAAAAACGAAAAAGATTATTAAATCGCTGAGTTTTTTCGTGTGATAGAAGTGCGTCTAAGGAATAACACAAGGAAAACAATTCGCACCTCTACTCGGCGAGTCTGTCTTATCAGAATACAAGGAACTGATAGGTAGGTAGGTGGTGGCGATAGGCAGTCACTTATTGCGTTATTGCCCTTAGACCATTAGTACTACGTGATATTCACTGACGAGAAGAGTAAATCATAAAACTCACCTTTGGCAGGCGCTGCAGCGCCATTCTGTTCTTCGGAATTCAGGTGTATATTTGGACAGATGTGCATGGCACAAACCTAAGATGACACAATTACATCATCCGGGAGAGATTACACATTTTACCGGGCTCTAGCGTGAGTCGAGCATCGAAGAATTTCATTCATTGTACTCCTCTCTCGGATCAGTCGCCGAAGAGAAAAGATAACGGATTATTGTGTATCCACTTGAGTTAAAGAGACAGTATTTGAACTATTAGTCTAAGGGCAATAAACTTGTGACTTCATACCCCTGATTAATTGTTACAACAGTTACAAGATTGCGTTTTGCAATAATACAGTGTTATAAAACTCGGAACTTACCCTGCTTACTCTCCTTAATCGCCACTTGCTTTACTAATCCACCAATCTATTTCTATTTCCAACAAACTGTACTGCACGGGATGGCACGCGAAACGATAATCATTATGTTGAGTCTGGTTTATTACCTCCTTTGAACACTACATGCGACCTTCCAACCGGCCGGTCTTGATTTGATTTATTCTACGTTTTTGATTTATTTTACCTCGCCTCGACTGGAAGATGCTGTGTATGAAACCGACTCCCACAATTTGATCAAGCCGAGAGTCACATTCAAACTTGATTCCCACACAAAGCTCGACCATCTCAGAACACCCCGCGTCTGCCTATCAGCATGGCTACATAGCTGAATTATTGGAGAGAACTCGACGGATTCCCCTCAAGAAAGATGCGCCACCCTTACGACGAATTCAGCATTCCACGACTGGAATGCCCAGACACCGCTTATCTTACTCTTCCTGTTAACCATGTTAATACATTAATTTGACCAACGCACTCTGAAAACAAATTTTGTACAACATTTATTCATAAGATCAAAGGAAGAAGGAACCATTTACAAAACAGGGAATTAAACCGAAAGTAAAAATACGAACCTAAAAATGTTTACTAGCAGAGAGTCAAAATTCATCAAGAAGAGCAGCTTAATAAACTAGTCAAGTAGGAATATATTGTTGCAAGCTGATTACGTCGTCGTTTTGTATTGCAGCATATATCCGCGGGTCTGCTAATCTGTGGTATTCGTGAATTCCCAAACTAAAAGTATTCTAAAATACTAAACTGAGTCCACATTCCCACTCCGGGGCAAACTTAGCCCCACACATAAAGAGTTTCACATGTCTTATATCACATTGTGTGCAAGGTAGAAAGAGTCGTGTACTTGGAAAGGTACTTGGTAGTTGGTAGTAGCCACACGCAATAATCAACGGCCACTTTGCAGCACGTCTTCTCCAGGAACTTTAGTTACAACGATTGAGCTATTCAGTATTGGCACAAAACAACCTGATTGAATCAGTCGGACACCTCCTCAAAGAAGCTTACAATGCTTATCACAATAATTAATGTAACTAGTACTCTAGCCTAATAGAAACATCAGTATCTCAGTGGCATCTAGACGTCTAGAGGTGCATTCATGCTGTCATTTTCTATACTTCTTGTCAATTGTAATTGTATGGTCATGTAATTGTGTGAGTTGCTGCTTGTACGTATCTTTTGTTTTTTTCAAGATTTTCGTTTAGCGAGTGCCCTGGCCTTGGTCCTTCAGTTTTTTCCGGTGAGTTTCGCTGTGTTTGTTCATGTGATCTTTGCGGATGAATCCTTTGCCGCATGTTTTGCAGATGAATGGTTTTTCACCTGTGTGCAGACAAAGATGCCGTCTCAAGTCGGTTTTATGATTGAATTGCTTCAAACATTGGTCGTGCTCACACCTGAAGGGCTTGTCGTCCCCGTGCTTCCGAATATGCTCAGTCAACGCATCTGCCTCCAGAAACTTCTTCCCGCAAGTCGTGCATTTGAACGGAAGTCCTACGTGAGAGCTGTTCATGTGCTGCGTCAAGTAGCAGCCACGCCCAAATGTCTTCGGACACTCCGAACAGCGGAAGACAGCAGCCTGCTCCATCGGCGACTCCTCCACGAAAGATTCTCCGCCGCTGGACCCCAAATCACGCGAGGGCGAATTGCTCACACTCTCGTCGTCAAAATTCCTATATTCCAAGTCTCCAGACCGACCCACTTCGGGCTCCGGGCTACCTGAGTTGGTTCCCGACCTCTCCGCGTGACTCGGTGGTGCTTGAGGGGCGTTGGGAAATGGCGAAGTGACCATTCCTGGGCTGGAGTAGTACGCCGAATTGTTCAAACCTGTGCCATTAGGGCCCGAATTGGGATAGTGCTGCCCCAAGTTGGGATTAAGGTGAGGAAAGAGGTGGGGGTCATAATGAGAGTATCCGACGGAGCTGAAAGGAGGTAATCCGCCATTCAGCTGAATGGGAGCAACGTTGTAGCCTGTATTGTAAATGGAAGTGTTGTCGATGACGGCCGGGGCCGAGAGGCCTACCGACGGTGAGAATGAGTGAGGTGGGTTTGGAGGGTAGGAGTAGGTGTAAGTCATCTGCGCCGCGTCCTCGTACGGAGACCGGCTGATCGAGATGGAGCTATCACCATGCTTTCCGAGTTGGAATTTTTCATCGCCAGTGGTCGAACTGGAACTTGAGGAAGTGTGTGTGTCTGGCGATCTGGACATAACCGTGTCGCTGATGCGAACATCATGCACGCCTTGAGCCTTGTGCCCGTTTGCAATGCCTTTGTCTCTGCCAGCCTGAACGTCCCCCTTTCTTTGATCTGCAGGTCTGCTTGTGGTTCCTGAGATAGATCCGTCCTTTAGATCGTAATCAGAGAACTCAGAGTTTGCGACTCCGTTTTTCTTCACAGAATTCCGCTTATTTTTTGCAGCAGGTCCCTTAGGGGGCACGTTGTTTTGTTCTCTCACTCCGTCTTCTCCCAGCTGTCGGATTGAGTTCTGCGAGATTGCAAAGATACAATGAGTAATTGTGTACTTCTGTTAAACGCGAGACGAGTACCTTGTGAAGCGTTGTTCCGTAGTGACGCTTTAGGTGCCCGGAAGACGTGAACCACTTGTTGCAAGCCGTGCAGTTGTATGTTTTGGGCCGCTTACACTCCCCGCCCTTCCAACCCTTCACCTTGGTAGTTGACGAAACTGACTTTGAGTTTGCCGGGGATGGGTCTGGAGGCTCTGGCGTCCCGAAGGCAGGCGGTGTGCCGGCCAAGTCCTTGTCAATGTTAGCAGGGGATTGCTCAGACAGGATCCGGGTGCCCAAACTGGTCCTGTCATTCGATTGGGAAGGTACTTGCTTCACATCGTGGACAAAAGGACCGCCAGATGGGTCCTGCCGATTGGCGTTGGACGTTGTGGGCCCGGAGTGCATCTGCGCTTGAGAGTACACAATGCTCGGTACGATCTCCCGAGGTGGAGGCACATACGTCTTCATTATTCCCGCTTCTTGGTCCGCAGCCGGTGCCCAGCTGCCAGCACAGTGAGAAGCACTTGGAGTTGAGACACCGTTCAGGAAGGGTCGGTAGAACTGCCCGCGAGCTGAATGGTCTGCCTGCCCAGGGTTGTTGTTGACCACATGCACAGTATTGGAGTCCAAGTCCAGAATCTCGGCACCAGCGTCCGTGCCCAACTTCTCCAACCTGTTGTGATGATCCGTGTCCATCGGTGCAGACAAGCACAGGTTGGGGTGTGGGATCTGAAGGGAAGGCGTAGGGCTGTCATGAGCAAGACTTCCATTGTAGAATCCATGAATCTCCCCGGAATACGCCGGTGCAATATTGGAATTGTGAAACTGAGCATTGTTGCGGTAATACGATGGTAAGTAGATGACGTTGTGTCCGTTGCCATTCATGGTGAGCACGGTGCCGGGAGCTGGTCTCGCTGATCCGTTGTCCAATGGCCCGTTCTGATGAGAGGGAATACCAGTATCAATGAGAGAGATTGGACTCCCGCTGTGGTTGCTCAGATCGGAAGTGAAATTGCCTTGCTGCCTCCATTTGTCCAAGAGATTTTCTTTGTGGTACGCCACGTGCACTTCCAAGCTGGTGAAGGAGTCGAACTTGAGCCCACACTCTTCACATGAGATTCCACTCCTAATTCCCGTCACTTCAATCCCGTTCACAATTCCAGCCATTCCTATGATTCGTCACAGGCAATTAATTACCAATACATCAAATATCCACAGAGAGAATGCTAAATGCTGGCAAGCTGAAAAAGAAAGGAGTCCAGAGAGTCCAGGAGTCATCTTCAGATATGACGCCAAGCTTCGTTCCTTGTGCGGTGGTCATGGCGCGGAGCCCTACCTACCCTCAGATGAGATATGGTTGAAGTATCTACTTACCCCACCCCCTGAAGTCCAAGATTCATGTCTCAGTTTTCTTAATTGAACCTGAAGCTGCAAAACTTCGTTTAACTTATTTTCGTCGTGAGTTACTTGAAGAACCTTGACCTTGAAGAACTGGAGCCCAGGAAGACGCGGTGTCATCAATATCACCAGTCGCAGGAACCCAGTAGTGCTTGGAACAAAGACGAGTTTGGACGTTTTTCTACCCTTCACATCTTCAATTGATAAAGATAAGAAAGGTACTGCGCAATAGTTGGAATTGCTAACTTGAACCTGCACTCACTAATTTCTACTTCTACGTGAAAGTTGTGCGTGCGTAGCTGTGAGCAGTTAGCAAAGATGGGTTCACTTGCTTTGTTTCGTTTCAGTTCTTCAAGTACCACCAACTCAACAGCAAAGGACGCGACGTGCAGACGCAGCTTAGCAGTTGAGCCCTTGCATATGCACGCTGTCCAGTAGTCCAGTGTACCCTTCATTAATTTGATTCTCATCCTCGCCGTCGCCGTGCGCTGTACTGGGAAGGAAGGACGATTGTAAAGAAGCCGTAAGTTAAGATGGAAGGTTCGAAGAGTACCAAGAGACTGGTGAAAGGGATCTGCCTGCACCGAATGCCCTTCACCCCTTCGCTCCAACACAAAGAACAAAGCTCGTTGAGATTTTATGGACGCAGCTCATGCAGCTTCACCATTCGCCAAATGCACGAAGAGTTGCGATTTACTAACAGCAAGCATGCACAAAAGGCAGCAGCGACGCCTTTTCAGCAGACGGGCAGCGCGAGGGGACAGATAAGAAAATAGGAAATGAATCAGGGATGTGGGGCAAAATGAGACACGTTCAATGCAGCGTGTGTACGCATTCTTGGGGTAGTTTTGTTTAGATGATGCAGCGCAATCAAAGAGTGGATGGATATTAGTGTGCCGAGTTACTGTGGTTGTGTTTGCGGCTCGGAGCCGGTTCCTATCCCATTGACTCCAGTTGATAGTGTCCAGAGCAGTTAGTGTTAAGACAACACGCCTGCTTACCTATATGACCAAGTTGATGTTGAGGAGAAAATTAAATTAAGCTTTCAGCATGTATCGCTTTGATTTTACCAACTTTATTTCGAACTCCGTAATCCAGGGTGGACAAGAATGCACTACTAATACTACAACGTTGCTAATTTAATAGTTTCTGAAGTTATTCCAGTCTTTATCTGCTCCTTAACTGAGAACTGATCTTATTTTGACAATTTGCTAATGCCATTCCAACTCCCAATACAGCACCAAGGGTCACTCCGAGTTTGAAACCTGCAATAATGAAGCAATTCTTAAAATTACAAAGAAGAAAGTGCAGTGCGTGCGATAGAGAACAGATTCTGCAAACTAATGGTCGATCTAAGCAGCGCGGCCTCAAAAGTCTGCATCTCGAAAGGATCCAAGTGTAACGAAGTAAGAAGTTAGAAGTAGTAATTGATCAGAAATGTGAATTCCCATAGCTTAGCACACTGACAAATAAAGACTCTGACTCTACACTAATATTCTGTTGATGAGGTAGTTAAGTTGCATAATGTTGAATGTACACTTACGCCTGAACAACAGCAGTGACAAGATGCCTCCAGCCACGCCAGTCGACCCTGTAAAACAATATTTCGAGTGAAGCTATGCCAATCGGTTTAGATCTGCGAGGAAATCTAGGAAATTATGATAATCGTAGATTTGACGTTTTCAGTTTTCGAATATTTGTTTCCAAGCTTCAACCAACCTCAAGTTTTCTTGATTTGAATTGGCGAAATTGGCTGTTTGCTCTCTAGTCTTACCTGCTTTGATAAGTGTATCCGATAAGCACTGGTCAAATGAGCGTTGCACCACGTCGTCAGATTTCAGCGTACCGTTGGCCATGATGTCGCGTTACTGGCGTTACCTTATGACGGTTGGCTGGCCCACAGAAACAGGTTCCTTCCAACTCGGAGTCGCCAACGCAAGACTTCAACCTTAAATTCTAAATTGTGATTGTGACAGACGATAACAATTTCAACAACGACACGAGAGTCCATGTGCTTCTCTACTCCTTTTTACTCACTGCACTCACTGCAGGTGATCCTGTGAGCACCTTCGGTCTCTCTCTGTGGGCTTTATCCTGCGTACTCATCTTTGCAGACTCGTCGCACGCGGGAGCAATAAAAGGTGACTTTGCGGTGTCTGCCACAATGCTGACGCGTTCATTCCGGTGCAAATAAAAACATACTTCAAAAGCCGTGATTAATTCAGGACGTCTGGACAGTGGACTGGAACGAGTGACTTGACTTTATGGTTTCAAGTTTGACTACTGCCCACTTTAACAATTAAAGGATTATTTAAAGGGTCTTGAAAAGGGGCAAGCATCGGGGTCTGACCGGACAGGATTTGTGGATTTGTCAACTCCCTTTTCCCTGCGTTGCATTGTCTTACTTCATTGGAAAAGATATGAAGCTAGGACAGGGTGTAAACTCTAAGGTAAGTTATTTCTTTGTATCTTTGTATCTTTGTATTATTCACGTAGAAGGACGTCAAAACCAGACGGTAAATCATAAATGGGTATTGGGAATTATTTTCTGGTCAGGTCTTGGCGCGAGTATTAGCGTGGTGGCTTATTGCCGTGGCTGTCTCTGGCAGTCAGTCAGAGCCCACAGAGACTCTGGTGCTCCTTGATAACCTTGTCCTGAAGGAAACTCATTCACAATTCTTCAGGAGTCTGCAAGGTACGAATTTGAATTTAATTAGCCTCAATAACTTATGCGGGTTCCAATAAAACATCAGACCCAAACCACAATGTTTTGACAAGAGACATTACCGGAAGGGTGTTGGGGTGTTAGTGTTTATTTTACTTATGATCATGAAATGTTCACAGATGCGGGCCACCAACTCACCTTCAAGTTGTCTGACGACGCAACATTGAACTTGAAAAAGTATGGAGTCTGGCTTTATAAGAACTTGATCATCCTCGCACCTTCGACTGATGAATTTGGTGGAGACTTAAGCACAGACACAATTGCAGAATTTGTTGACAATGGAGGCAACCTGCTTCTAATCGGGAACGCCAACTCTGGGGACGCCATAAAAGACTTGGCTCCGGAGTTCGGCTTGGAATTTGACGACACAGGAGCATACGCGATTGACCACGTCAATTTCAGCCCTGCTCTAGATAGTGGAAAAGTATGAAACACACAGGAACTTTCTCAAAGAATTTTAAATTTATTTTTCCCAAATTGTATATCTGTCACTAGCACACTGTAATTGAGCTGAAGAATGACAACATAGCAGCCCCTACAACAGTTTGCGATGGGAGGAAAATCGGTCCGCTTCTTTACGAGGGCTCCACCCTCCTGGTTGACCCAGAAAACCCACTCGTGATGGAACTTCTTGTGGCACCTTCATCCTCGTATTCATACAGCCCTAACAACGATATCTCTGAGGTATTGGCAACATTTTGTGAGCACGTTTAGCTAGAAATTTTGTAAAGTGATGAGGAGTAATTTGTTTTGTCTAGTATCCGCACACTGTGGGCAAGAATGCCGTGTTGGTCGGCGCACTCCAAGCTCGCAATAATGCCCGAGTGGTCATTTCCGGATCGTCCGAGTTGTTCTCAAACAAGTTCTTCGGAGGCAAAATTACGGCGGAGGTAAATATTACGATTAATAAACCACGCCTTCGAATTTGTTGCGAGGTGTATTGTATGCTTAAGGAGAAGTCGGCAGTGTCGGGAAATGCGGACTTTGTTCGGGAGTTGGTAGAGTGGAACTTCTTGAGGAAGGGTGTTCTTCGTCTGAGCAACGTGACCCACCACAAAGCTGGTTCGACGGCCACGCCTCCGTCCTACACCATCATGGAGGACGTCGTTTACTCGGTTGTCATTGAGGAACTGAAGAACGGGGTCTGGTCAGGCTACTCCGCGCAGGACATTCAGCTCGAGTTTGTCAGAATCGATCCCTTCGTCCGCGTTAACTTGACACCCGCACCTGGACAACAAAACGGTCTCTACCAAGCAAAGTTCAAGATTCCGGACGTGTACGGAGTCTATCAGTTTAAAGTCGACTACCAAAGAAAGGGGTACACATTCCTTCTGACAACCACTCAGGTACATTCATCTTCGTCTCATTCTCATCATTCCATTATTCATTATTGAGTGGTCAAATAACTCCAATAATATTGGAACTCTCTGTCTTTGAAGGTTTCCATTCGTCCACTTCAGCATACGCAGTACGAGAGATTCATCCCGGGGGCGTTTCCCTACTACGCCAGCGGGTTCTCAATGATGATTGGTGTGTCGCTGTTCGCATGTGTCTTTCTCCACTACAAAGAGAAAGATAAGAGCGAGTAGGCAGCTATGATGTGAGAGTAAGAATTGCATACTAATTTCTAATAAATTTCTTTCCTTTGGCAGTCCTGTTTTTGAAATTTGAGTGAATGAATAAATTAATAAAATGCTTGTCACCCTAAACCAAATAAGGAAAAGGAATTATGATTCGTGATTCCATCATTCATCCATGGCCTAAGTCAGAAAGGCAAGTCGACCTAAATTATTACTGCGACGGCATAGTAAATTAAGAACTTTTCTGAGTTTCAACCGGTTTTTCTCAAAATCTACGGTTTTATTGTATATGAAATAAATGCACAAAGAATTTACACGTCTGTTCAGAAGTGAAGTGAGGTGGCTACAATTCATCTGTATCTATTTGTACATTCGGGAACATCCGCTCCGTCCAACGACCACGCAACACTGCACTCGTACGGCTAAAGCGACAATGGCAGTCAACTAAAATAATAGCTGGTCACTATGTTTCATGATCCGTCCAGCATCGCTCCTCTGCGTTTTATGTCAATACGGTCCAATACGGTGAACAGAGTCAAGACGAACCTTTCGAGATGAAAATACTTCGAGCCCCCTTAGAATTGTAATTCCCAACGTGGACAAAACCAGGACTTCAAGTATTCAAGGTCATCCGCTAGATCGCCATAAAATTTAGTTTTACTGAGGCCAGATTGCAAATTGGAACTGGAATCGACAATGCTAAATAGGTATTGATAGGCTGTCGCGTTTTAAAAAAGTGAAGACTGCCTGCCTAGTTAGGAAGGGCGAAGAGCCTCCCAAAGTACTCAATAAATCACTCTGACGACTTTCGTTCTCTGCTTCTCTCAAGATCTCGAATATCGAATGAATGAGTCTAAATTTCTGGCAAAATTATAAAATAGAATACTTTGAAAACTTCTGAAAACGATAAGAGCTTATCAGTGTTGCAGCCTCAGTTAATTGAAGCATTATTAATTAAGTTGTGTAATTATCTTGCCTCTTTTGGAACAGGACAAACTTGCATACATGCTTTACTTATTATGAATAACATGTTTCACAATTCACTGAACTTTTAACAGTAGTAAAACCTACAGTAGACATATTTTGAACTGAAACCATTTCACTGTACTTTTCCTGCGTCTGTAGTTTGGGGTTCAGCTGATGAATTAGAGTTCGGTTGAGCTGAGTCACTTTCACTTTTAGGGGGTAACGAGGCGTTAACTGGAACATCTTTATCTGTCGCAGGAGGTACTGCCACCACGACCTTTGACTGCTCGGCGCCCTGAGGAGTGGAGGTCAGAGTTGGAGTGGTGGGGCCTGCAGCAGGTACGGCGGCAGGTGGAGGAGATGAGATTACAGGTTGCGGCTGGGCTTCTACTTTGTTCACGGAGTTCGTGTCATTTCTCGTGGGTGCATGAGTGACGTTATTCCCCGGAGTGACAGTGACAGGTGGCTCAACTTTCTCAACAACCTTGTCATCGGTTGATTTCTGAACCTGAATATAGTAGAGCATTATTTTTTGCGACAATCAGTGACTGAACATCTGAGACTTGTGAACTTACATTCGCTTCTGGTTCTGAGTCTTTTGGAACTACATCTGCATTCACTCGCTCTGGCAACGACTCCTTATTTTCTACAGGGGCTGGTTTAACAGGTTCATGATTATGTTCCGCGTCGACGGAGTTCGAAGTTGGTGCAGCTTCCACCTTCTTCTCTTCGTGCTTATCGTCATTCGCTACTTCATCTGCTTCATTTCTTTTCGGACGACCGCGGCTTCTGCCCTGGTTCGATGCTGAGTTCTGCTTCTCGGCGGAATTGTTGGCGGTGGATGAGCCCGATCGTCTCTCTCTCTTCACCGGAGGAGGTGTTGGTGGAGGAGGTGCACCTCCTCGTGTTGATGACCTGGTCCGTCTTCTTCCCTCGTCTGCTCCGTCTATCTCATGTCCCATCTCCTGACAATCGAAAATATTTGCGTCAGGCAAACGATTTTCTGGTTTCATCGATATCAGTCAAAACCTACCTTTAAAAGTGCTTCCCCCTCTTGCACATCTTTCATAATACGGGAAATTTTCGGTTTGCCAGAAGATCGACGCCCTTTTGTACTGTTTGCGTTAGCTCCCTCCTGTTGTGATTCAACCTGCGTAAATGAACATAACTGATCAGTATTTATATTGGTGCATACTAATCAGGTAGTGCATTTCTCGCAAAATGCCCGTCAAGCTTGCAAAATGTATGTTTGAAATTGTCCACGGTATTTCGTAATAAGTCTCCGATAATACGCTAAAGCCTAATGGGTTTTTACTGCAAAATTGGAAACGACAACGAACTGCAGTGGAATAATCTCACCGGGCCCGGCTTCATTCGATCGGCCTAAAACCAATCCACTAACCATTTGTGTTGTTTAATTACCTTGTTATCTGTGGCTTCTGGAGCTTTGGTTTCGACTTCCGAGTTGGTCTCCATTTGGGCCTCCGACATGATAAGCAAATTTCAGGATTTAATCACACAATTAAAGTGCCGTGTATTTGAAGTTGGTATTTTTCCCCACTTGTGTACGCCGCACGGTTATGGAAATCGACTCCGCTCGTAGCAAAACAGGAGGCGTCTTTTGCTTGACGGCAGCCTCTGCCCAAGCCACAATGAAGAACTCGCGTACCAACAAACACAAGCGTCAGTGTTCGCGGATTAGAACACGCGCACCGCCCCTCCAAAACCACGTGCTCGCCAAGGAATCTCATTGAACTCCCGGCTTTGTTCCCAACTGCAAACACCAAGAGTCGGTGAAAGGGCTCACCCCCCCCCCCCCATGTAAGAATAAGGAATAATTTATTAGGGTTTGGACTTAATTTATTAAAACTGACTCAATAGCTCACGATGTAACTTCTAATAGAATCTAAGATGCACGTTTTCGAGACGCTCTGGGTGATATTGACTGAGTTGAGGTCGAGGCTAAGTTGGCTGGAATCAGGAATGGTCGGTATTTCGATATGCGATTGGACCGAAAGTGTAGCCGTTGAATTAGATCCTGGAAAGCCTTGTCTTGGTAAAGCGTCTTCACGATCCCTTCCATGAGCACAATCACAAGGCGCTTGTTTAGAACGCGGTTCTGGCAGAGTTCGAAGACGGTGCGAAGTCCTCGGCGGGTGGTGTCGCTTCCGATGAGATGCTTCAGTTCGTCGGCGAGGGCGGAGAGCAGCGACATTTTGGCAGCGATCCTTGTTCTATCCCTCATCACTTGGTCCCTGTAGCTGATGAGATCCAGTTTCTCGCCCCCAGGCCACAGAGTGTTCTCTAAATTGTGGAGGTACCACGCGACCTGGACGGGACTCGTGTGGAAGGCGACGTTGTCGATGATCCGCTTGTTCAGGTTGTCTCCCATCATGGTCTTGATGATTTCGCGAATCACGAGCACTAGTCGGCGCCGCAGCCACTGATTTCGGGACTTCAAGTTGAAGACTTCGTCAAAGAACAGGAGGATAATTCTTAGAGGAATGTTGTTGTCGACCTCGTTGTCGATGGCCGCACCGACTTTGATTCCCTCCGTGAACTCGGACTCCTTGGAGTTGAACATTTTGGACAATCCGTCCATCGTGCTGAGTAACGTGTCGGGCATCGTCCTCACAACTTCAGTGACACTTCGCACCGTCTGTCGGAGCGGGTGCACAATGTTGTCAATCTTCTCGCTGAAGAGTCTTCTTTGCACGGAGTAGCTCCCGGGTTCCAGAAAGTGGAGCACGCTGTCCTGCAGTGACTCGCCGAAGCACTGCTCCGTGGTCATTGTGAGGACACAAGTCAGGTACTTGTTCAGAGCTACCATTCTCTTCTCCAGAAACGACCTGTCCGTCTTGCCAAAGGTTTGCTTACCAGGAAACTCGATTTTGCTAAGCTTCATCCACTTTGACTTTATACACTGGTGGAAGTCGTAGAAATCCGAGTAGCGCCTGTAAATGTGCCACGTGCGTTCCTTCCAGACGCCTTCACAGTTGTCTTCCTTCGTCACGAGCACAACATAAATCCCAAAAGTCTTGCCGTTCTGCACGGTCAGGGCAGACTCGATGACTTCCGCCTTGAGTTTGTACTTCCTCGCCCACAGCTCCCTCTCGTACGAGAGGACTTCTTCGGGTCTTGCTCCGCCGACCTGCCTTCGCAATTTCAGGCACTCGTAGCATACTTGAAAATCTGACAAATCCTGCTCGGAGGGACCGCTGCTTTCCGGCGTCGCATCTGGACGCACATCATCACCGCCTGCAGACTCCTCCTCATCATCTTCGTCGTCCGAGGTTGAAGAGATGGAATGCGAGGAGGTCGTCTCTGCCTTGATGAGGTCCAGCTCCATGAGCGACTTGATGTACAATTTGGAGTGAGTGAAGTGGGGGAAAAACTTGTCGGTGTTTTGCATGATATCCAGGAGGGCGGTTTGGAGGTCGTCAAACAACCCGGATGAAATCTTCTCCGTCTTGAGTTGAACGTACAGTCGCTTGACGACATTCTCCGGAATTTGCAACTTGTGTGGGAGTTTGTCGGAGAGAAACTGCTCGTAAATGTTGAGTGCCGCTTCACGCATGCAGTCCAGCATCGCCTGGTTGCTCTTCTCGACTTGTGCCTTCGCGCTTCGCGAACTAAGTTCGATTTCCGAAAGTTGCACCTCACCAGACACGCGCCAGGCGTCGGCGTTCAGGTAGAGAAGCAGGTAGTTATTTCCGCCGACCGTGTTCATGTAATCGAGGAAGTAGGACAACGACACGCTGTTCCGCAGCACATCCTCGAGTGTCAGCGTTTTCACTCCAGCCGGAATTGTGTAGTGCTGCCACTCCTCACTCTCGTCGTCCAGCATCCACGGCTTCGAGTTTCCCTCCTTCAACAGGCTCAACTGCTCCTCAACGCACTTTCGAACATAACTCAAGCACCGCAACTGCTGCTTCACAACTCGTCCTTGATCTCCGTCCTCAGCAGAACCCAGTTTGGCCAGAGACTTCTGCAGTGTCTGTACACAAGTTTTAGGAAAACTCAGCTTCTTTTGTATTAACCAAAGTAGCATCTGTATTCTGTATGTATGACAGTTTGCTCACCAGGAGTGAAGAAACTTCTGCATCGAAGTAGTCCTGCAATGTGCAGATTTCATCCATGTTGTCGCAAGATCGAACAACCGCCATGAAGACGTCGGGAGAAACCACAAACTCACGGCACTAATCACACAGAGCAGAATTAATTGTCAAGCTAAGAAAGCACAGGTATCACATGTTTCGGAAACGGGAAAGATGGGAATAATTTGGGAAAGTGTAAGTTCGGAAAAATAATTTTTACCATCCAAATGATGAGCTGATTCATGAAATCGGGATCGGACAGCATTTTGACTGCGGGCGACATAACGTGATTGACCAAAAGATCTTGTGCCAGAAAGCCAAGACTTGGGCACACATTTTGCGGGAGGAGGAAGTACAAGACGGCTTCACAGAAGCCTTGAAGGTAGTCTGACAACAACAATCGTGTTAATGATAACTGAAGGAATTCGGAAATACAGGTGTCGAGTTATCTTCATACCGTGGAAGTGAGAGTCATCGAGTGAGACCATGTCTCGGCACAAGTTCCTCTCCATGGTCGCTTCAAAGTCGAAGAACGTACTCACCAAATCAGCATTGCAGTTCTCCCGAATTTTGACTTGACTCTGTCGAAACAGCCTTAAGTGACTAGCAGTATCATCAACCAGAACTGTCGTGAGATATGGAATCCAGTCCACTTCCTTAACTCTGTTTGCAAAATTATTTAAGTTGTGTTAAAAGCAATTTAACACACCACCCCAGCAGCCCCAACTCAGTTCAAGGGCTTATTCTTATTAAAGCGGGCCCAACCAACTTGGTAATAAATGTTCCCAGTTCAAGTGCCAGTTTACCTCGAAGAAAGGGTGACCAGCGCGACCTGCACCGTGGCTCTGAGTTCATGGATGAATTCGTCGTCATCACTCACATAGTCATACCAAGCGTGAACGTAGTCTCTCAAGACGATGTCGGTCATTTCCTGAATGGTTTCATCAATCAGAGCCGACCCCGTCACTCGCAAGTCCAGCTTCGGCCTGACTTGCCGGCATTCCTTTTGTTCCTCATAGCTTTTGTGTGATTTCTCTGAGTAGACTGGAGTCCAAACTAACTGCACTCGTCTCTCCTTCTTCTTACTTAACGGCTCGACTTCAAAGTTCTTGTGCAGTCTCACACAAATTCTAAACAAAAGGACGTAAAGTATAGAACTTATGAGGTCATACGAAACTGGAGTAGAAAACTCATGTTGGTTGGGCTTACCCCCCGAGGAAGGCAACAACAATTGCGAAAAGAGTGAGAATCAGTTGCCATTTTAGCACAAAGACGGTGAGTGCGAGCCCAGTCAATGTCCAAAGCTTCCAGATCATTGCTTTCCAATTTAATACTTGCCGGTTCTCGGCCCCTAATTGAATTTCCCTGGTAGTGCCAGTGCCTGAGATCTTGGAATCCATGACCGTAATTAGTGGCTGACAGAGTGTGTCCGCCCTTTACTCGCGTTGCGGTTCCAGTGGTGTAAAATTATTATTGTTTCTGAATTTCACCGTCATCGCGAAACAGTTGATTTTCTACCAACCAGTATAATTCTAAACAATGATACGTCATATCTGCGTGTATCTCTATTCCGCCTAACCTAATGCAACCACCGCCTCCAGAAACCACTCTCGTGTCTAGTGCCTTTTGTGCCTTTACTCTGATAACTTTCACTGTGCTTTTTTGAATAAGCCAAAGCAGATAATTCATTAGTCCGCACTCGATAGTTCTACACTACGCGTGAGCAAAGTAAGGTGAGGGTGCCAGTCCGTGATTCCCTCCGCGGGAGTGTTATACCAATTTCAGGTGGTACTAATATCCTCGATTGTACAAGCGAGCGAACTGTTAGGTTTCGGCAAGTTCGATTTGAATTCGAGTTTAGTATGCAGCAAAGGCCAAAGCACTAACCGAGCCAAGAAGGCGAAGATGAGATGATGTCGATAATGAACGCGCAAGTGCAGTAAGTAGAAGGGTACCGAAGAGAAACAGCGATACAAACGCAGTCTTGGTTTGGTGCAACTTCGCATTGGTTGATTTTTATTAAATTTGGAACTGAATTTAATGACATTCTTCCGCGGCGCAACTGTGCGATTCATCAGTTGGGAAATCTAGTAAACTTGTTCAGTTGTGGTCGTGCGTAACAGAGGAAGAAAAAATCACAGGTACGTCATTTCGTTATAAAATACACACTTTTTATATTGCACTGGTAATATTGCTTTCTTTCTAATGAAAATTAAAGAATGTAGAATTATCTAATGTGGATGGGGTTATGATGGTTGACCTAATAAGGCTGGGACTGCCCAACATTTGGCATACGTGCTCTTGACAATCAAGAAACCTGACACGAAGCATTACCAATTGTTTAACTTTAACGTTTTCTTTCTATTAGATTCTAGTGAAGTGATGAGCAACGAAAATGGAATGATGAATGGTGACGAGTACCACGAGGGAGATGGAGAAACCAAAGTGTGTCGGGACTTCATGCGGAATGTCTGCAATCGGGGGAAGAGCTGCAAGTTCATCCACCCGCAGGACATCAAGATAAGGACTGAGCCTATCTTCTGTCATGATTTCCAACAAAGCAAGTGCTTCCGCTCCACTTGCAAGTTCATTCACTGCTCTAGAGAAGAGGAAGACCACTACAAAAGCACCGGCGAATTGCCCCAAGGCTACTCCAGCAGCGAAATCAGTAGTTATGGAACCGTTATCAGAGCCCCTGCAGTCGCAGCAGCGGGACGCCAGAATGGCGCCGCGAGTAGCAGGGGAAGAGGAGGAATCGCGAACACAAGCACCAGACCGGCCTGGGGCACAGAAAGCTGGAATGAGGCGGAGGACGTGCCTATATGCAAGGACTTCCTGAAAGGGCAGTGTGATAGACCGCCAGGCAGCTGCAAATTCCGCCATGTCGACTCTCAGTTCAGACCTTCCTTGACCCCACGAAGAAGGCCCGGAGCTGGCACGTTTTACGACGCGGGGCCTGAAGCCAAGAGGAGCCTTGGGTACTCTACGGGCATGGACCACCTCACGGAATATGACGATTACTATCCGACAGAATTTCCGAATCCCCCGCCTCCTCCGCCGCAGCAGGTGTCCTACCCGACTTCCACCGCACCCGCAACCGGAGCGTTCGGATTGAATGAAATTAGTTTTGGCCGGAACGGTTTCGGGCAGAGCATGTTAGACCCTACTGCAGCAGTTCAGTCGTATGCACCAGCGGCATCCCCCGCCATGAAGGCGTTGGAGGACGAGAACTTCATGCTGAAGCGACGAATCGAGGAGTTAAAGAAGCAGGTGACGGACCTCACGGCCACGAACGAGTACTTGTTGTCGCAAAACGCTCACTTCCGGTTGACCAAGGACAGCGGAACGACTGCGTCTGTCGTACAGACGCTTGTTTCCATGTCGCAGTCTCAACCGCTGGGCATGACGATGACCACTCCACTGACGACCATCCCGGCTGTCTCAATGACCTCTGCGTCCATGAGCCAGCAGCAGTTACCGGTGGTTAGCATGGCACAGCACCCGGGCTCTCTGAACCAACCTCAGACCGTGTACCCGATGGTCACAACACAGGGCGTCCTGCCCCCTAACTAAATCTAGCCCTCAGGTAGCAGGCGTGTGAATCAACATGCATGTATATTGTGCCTCGCTCATGGCGTCCTAATTTGCGCATTTCTTGACCTTTCAGGCTCAGCGTTAATTGTTACAGATGGCCTGGTGGCTTATCATTGGACGATAGAACAGCGTACAACAGAAGCTGAATTTGAATTTGAAACTTGACCCTAGTGTCCATAAGTTCATCTCCGGCTAGCGTGTGACGTAGTTGAAGTATGCTTAAGTAAGCGACGTCAACGTACTGTACTAGCAGAACCTGTAATAACTTTGAATGCTTAGGCCGTATTGTACATCTGGTTTCTCTTCGTTTTGTATGTTTAGTAGGTTAAGGCTTCGTGGCGTCCGTGGTGTATTGTGTGACTTTAATTTAATCTGCAATATTATTAAAGTAGCGTTTCGTTTGTTTATTCATCTATCTAGATACCGAGTTCTCAGCTCATTTTTTAATGAATAAAGAGAAAATGTTCACAACTGTCCATATTTTCATGATGGCTCATCCAAATGTGGGCTATGAATTAAAGCACAACGCGACGGTTGGAATTTAATATTTAAGTTTGGAATGAAAGTTCGAAGCTTGGTTGAGGCCCGCGATGACTTTCCGATGTGCACCATAAGAGTTCTTCAAGTTGACTCATTTTATAAAGACCGATTGCGTTCAATTCAATTCAAGTTATTGTCTCGCTTGGGTCAACAATTATAGCATTTTGTGCAGCCTTGGTCGCTGGGTTTCCCGTTCTGTCAGCCTTAACTTGGAAGCATTGTACTTCGCAAAGTCTATGCTGCCAGCCAGGGAGAATTGCATCCAAAAACGTGGTGTTTCTAATTGACGTTTTCTGTATCGGAGAAAGTGGATCGAGGCGTAAACCCCAAGAAGAATCACTTGAAAATACATAATGGGTGCAAGAGTGGCTGAGACAGTCTGTCAAGAGTGAGGTTATCTTCGTGCAGTGGGCATTGAGATGGCGGTCTCTGGTTGCAATGCAGCACTTCACTCTGCGTGGCGGCTCTGCTCAAGCAGCTTGTTTGTATATGTCAAAACATCTGGTGTTGAGTCCACCCGATTCCGTTTCAGATAAATTAGTGCCAAATCGTGAATTGTAAGTGCAGAGTGCAGTGGTCTCTATTAAAGGTCCGGGCATGTGTGCGCTGCGTACCCTCGCCTCAGGAGTCAGGACTACTTCCGATTGAAGTTTAACAAACTCCGGTGGTTTAGAAAGCAGTTCCAGGTTCAGTCGTTGCAGTGCCATGCAAATGGCGGACAAACGGCGATACTACGACCGTGATTCGCGAGAAAAGGAAGCAGCCAACAGTTGCAGTTCCTCCGAGGGCAGCGTCTCGCGCAGCAACAGCAACAACCCGTCATTCCGCGGTGGTGGTGGGGATCAAAATTACGACGACCCACCGAATTCCCGTCTGTTCATCCTTTGCGGCAGAAACATATCTGAAGACGAACTTCGGGCTTCTTTTGATAAGTTTGGTGTCATAAAAGAACTATGGATAGTTAAGGAAAAGAGCTCAGGTGATTCGAAAGGTAAGAGAAAGTTGGGCTAGAGTGGACTATTTTCGTCACTGGAACGTAACGTAACGTAAAGTACGGATAGCAGCTTGAAATTCGGCAGCCTATCTATTTCATAGTCTGGCAACCCTTTACTCATCTGGAATAAAAATTGCAAAGTGCCTGTCATGTTCCAGGAGTCGCGTATATCAAGTTTGGAAAAACCTCGGAGGCCGCCATTGCAATGGAGGAGATGAACGGCAAGTTCTTGGGGAATAACGCAAAGTCGCTGAAAGTCCTCATCGCGAGCAATCGAGATCAGGGGTCACGGAGAGAAATGAACGAAGAGGAACGTCTGCTCCGCTTATTCGTCATTGTACCAAAAGCAATGTCAGAGGCTGAGTTGAAGGAGCACTTTTCACTCTTCGGCGATGTCGAACACTGCAATATTGTTAGGGACAGAAATACCAAAGAGAGCAAAGGATATGCCTACGTCAAATTTCACAGGCAAGTGAAATTAAGCGCCTCCAGCCAGCCTGCCGTTCAGCCAAGTGAATCAAGTCTGACTATAATTTCGACAATTTTAGAGTGTCGCATGCCGCGAAGGCTTTTGAAGGTTGTGACCGGTCGTTCAAGCCAGTCTTCGCCGACCCGAGACCCCAGAAGCAGTTTCCCGAGGACAGGTTCAGTGGTACACACTCGTCCACCACAGGCCAATGTAAGGGTTCTTGTTTTCTTTAAATCTCTTACATCGACTAATCGGACTAGGCTTGATGCATTGTGTGAATTCGTAGACGAGATGAACGACTACAGTCTTGTTGAGCCCTCATACCCTGCCTTGATGAACCACCACGAAGCTCATCATCAAATCCAGCATCCCGCTCCAAGTCTCCAGGCGCCTTCACGGATTACAATAATTGCGAACGGGAATCTGAACCAGGATCAACTCTGGAGGCTCTGTGACTTCTTCCCCGGCTTGGATTACTGCAACGCGCGGTTTGATCCCAAGACGCGACAGTGCTATGCATCTGCAGTGTACAATACATCGCAGGCGGCAATGTACGCGAAGGACAAACTACACGGGTTTGAATATCCGCCGGGCCAGCGACTAATCGTCAAGCTTGATACTAGCGAATGCATGCGAAATTCACCTCATTCAGGTAATTCAGAGAAACAACTCAGGCCAGACGGAATCTTAAATGAAGTTCATGAGACGAATCAGTAAAGTGCGCACGACTGTGGGGGTGTAATTCCAGGAACATCGTTGCTGGGTCATGGCCACGCCGTAGCTGGAAGATACAACCTGAATCAAAACGGGAACGCACCAGTTCAAGGTGCAGGGACAGGCAGGATGGGTGCCAATATTCCTCCTGATTTGGCAACTCTGGCCGGTAAAATGAGTCACATTGTGTCCCAGTGCACAATAACGCTGGAATCCTTCGTTTTTCTTCTGCAGAGACACTGGCTCAGGCCACTTCAATAATCCAAGCAGCTGGTCTGAACTCGCAGCAGCCACACTTAAGCGCACATCAAGGAAATCAGAACCCGGGCGAGTATGACCCGTCGTATTGCTCGGTCAAGCTGCCGCCACCTCAGCCACTTGCACCAATGGACTCTGCGGTCATGGAACGGTAAAATAGCCTTCGAACAGCCTTGAGTCTGCTGAAAGGCTAAGTCGATGCAGGACATGACTAGAGTTTTGCTTTCAGGTTGTTTGTTGTTTGCCATCCGAGCCCACCACCGTCCTACGCACTCAAGGACATATTCGGCAGGTTTGGAAACTTGATCGATATTTTCATGCTCAATGGGAAGAATTTTGGTTATGCCAAGTACGCCAATAAAAACTCTGCAGATGACGCCAGAGAGGTATCAGACACCGTCCACTTGCCCACCAGCAGATTCCTTCTTTATACTCCTCTTTTTCACAGACGTTGCATGCTCAGGAGATCTGCGGAGTCCGCCTGAAAGTGTTTCCGGCCGAGCCCCAGGAGAAGGGGTCGGCAAACCACAGGCCTCTAAGCGACCAGAAATGTAAGCGCCCAAAAATGGAACCCACGCTCGACGGCACTGCAAATTGAGTTGCATCGGCCCCGTTGAAGGCGAAAGGTTAGTTGCTCTGCGCCAAGTTTCAAAGTCTCTTTTTGTTTAGGACGTCAGTCTTTGTTTTCCAAGTTTTCCTGGACAATGGGGCTCCGACTAAGTCATGAGAGTGTTCTGCCTCCCATCGGTAGAACCCGAATCTTTAATCAGCTCAAATCTTTTGTTTTAACAGAAAATAACTCCGTCCATCATTAATAAAAACTTTTATATCCAAGTTTTTTACCCGTCTCTCCAGTTTCATGTTCCTCGGATTGACAGCAAAAATGCTAATGGCTCGCGGTTTGTTTATTTTGTAGCCGACAGAATTCGCTGGACGCCACAAAGTCACACTGTACTTACACATTGGACTAACTGTTGGACACTTTGAGCTCATTTACGGACTTGGACACTTGGACACGCGAGGTCGGAGGACAGACTCAACTCCTCCTCAAGCAGGACGTCAAAACGGAATCCGGACTTTTAAGACAGACATGCAATTGCGGCGACTACGACTGTTGAACACTGATAATTGAAGGCTTAGGTTTAGCGACGTAGAACGAGAACATGTAACACATGAACAGGTATTGGAATGTCCTCCTCAGGTACTCCACTTGACTAATGACTAGGTTCTAGATTTTAAGACAGACAAAATGTACATGGCAGATTGCAGTAACTTAGTTTTAATTTAAAATACATTCTGGGGAAATACATACTGATAGTTGGATGTAAGCTACTGCGGATTTACTGGTTTACGTGGGGATGCCTGACTTGCACAACTTTGACAACCAAAACTAGACATGCTTACTTCCTGTTCATTGTTCAGGAGCTGTTCTTACGCAACAGGACTTGCCGATAAGATGCATGAACTTTATCATTCGGTTAGGTTCGAGCTCATTTTCTCTAATGAAATAAAGATAAAATTCAAGCATACTTCTTACACACACGATATGCACACAAGCGGTAAGACTTTTCGAGAGTGCGCAAATGCATTAATATTTATGGCATACCAAGCTTCAAATCATTCAAATGACATAGCTCGAAACAGATTGTCTCCTTCAGCGGCTTCGGCCCCTGCTGATCTTCCCTCTGATTCTCTCTGATAGATCCATAGTAAGAGAAGTTCAAAGATTCCAAAACTAGGACATCCAGCTGAAGACCCGGTACGCTTAGATTCCGCAGACAGAGCAGACCTCCAACGCGCACGCCCCCAAGAGGGGAAGTTGTTGAGTTGAGTGTGTACCTGTTCGCATCTCTGTGACTCGTCTCTTGTACATGCACCAATGAAATGAAAACCCTATGCCTCCACCTTTCAATCATCTGTTTAGGAGAGCAGTGCAAATGAGGAAATACTTGAGTTGAGTGGTGACTGTAATTTAAGATTGTGTGAGTGGAACTGTGTGAACGAGTGACTGATTAAATGAGAATAGATCAGATTTGCAGAATTAATTACGTACGACTGATTGGTGCTTGATTCGTGTTTGGTTGTGTATGCATCATTGACTGGACCCCGTGAATTGGTGCTTGAGCTTGAGTGACTGGCGATTGCAGACGAAAAGGTAGGTCAACTCTGAGCTCCTTGGAGTCAGGAGTTGGAATAGTTTAGCACAAATTAAAGGGCAAAATCTACCTTATTGTCATATCTAGGGAGCATTTTGGACATCCTTGGTTCTTCGAAACATCGTTAAATCGTACAGTTGGAACTTTGCGAATTCAATTTTATAATCAGATCACGGACAAGAAATCACACCAGGGACAAATCTATCAAAAACTGGTGTACAATCATTGGAGTCTGAAATTAGTCTGATACCAGTGGTGGTAGCTCCATTTCTAAAGCAGATTCTGACTCCACGAAACGAAGATACGTAGGAGCAAATGTAGGATAAATTCCCACCGTTCTACATTCTACTCGTACTCAACATAACATAAGCAAAATGCAATCCAAAAACTGGCGGTGGTTGTTGGCTACGATTTGGGCTCGACTTAGAGTTCCAGTTGCAAGTGTTTAATTAGCGTGAGTGGTGTTGTAAGCGTGTGAAAATAGTAAAGGAGTGTAGTGAAAACGGACATACTAGAGTTAGTTTTCCTAGAGTTATATCAGGACTTGAATGGCAGAAATAGAACTGACTGCCTGTCTTTTCGATATGTGATAACTTCCTTGTGAATCCGTTCAAACCTCTGTGACATGTCCACGTATCTGCAAGTAGCGGAGGAGGAGGGTGAAGAGCCCATCGAGGTTCCAACAGAAGAAGATTCTACTCTGCTTCTCTCAACACTGGCGGCCCAATTCCCTGGCACGTCTGGACTAAAATTTCGGAACCCCGATTCTGGCGGAATTCGAGGTGTCAGGCTCGTGGATGGGAAGTTTCATCCTCCAGAAGGCGGATGGGGAAATAGCATCTATCACTGCGTCTTTCCCAAAGGTATGTATGATTCGAGTTGATATTTCAATGGACTTGTAGGCCACTATGTATACAAATTCAAACTCAGCACATGACCACTTCATTGTCTTGACAGTTTCTTTTCCATTGTGTACAGCTGAGAATAAGCGGAAATCGGATGATCATTTGGACAATTCTTCAGCTAAGTCTAAAAGATTTGAAACTTCTGGGAAGAATAAATGTTCAGATCTCATTGTGCTTGGTCTGCCTTGGAAAACCACGGAGCAGCAGCTGCGGGAACACTTTGAGCCATTCGGAGAAGTCCTGATGGCTCAAGTGAAGAAATGCGCCAAGACGGGCAATTCGAAGGGGTTTGGGTTTATTCGTTTTTCAAACTATGAATCTCAACTTCGAGTGCTTTCCCAACGACATTTAATTGAAGGCCGATGGTGCGATGTCAAGATTCCAAATTCGAAGGTAAGCCATGCCACACTTGTCTGTACAAATCTCTGCTCATCATTCTGAAATTATATAGTATGTGCATATGTGCTGTAGGAGTCGCAGCAATCGCAGGTTCCGGCGAAGGTATTTGTTGGAAGGTGCACAGAGGACATTGGAGCTGATGACTTGCGAGATTATTTCTGCAAGTTTGGCGAAGTAACTGACGTCTTTATTCCCAAACCATTCCGAGCATTTGCGTTTGTAACTTTCCTTGAGGCCGAAGTCGCCCAGACACTCTGCGGGGAAGACCACATCGTCAAGGGCGTGAGCGTGCATGTTAGTAGTGCAGCACCAAAATCTGACCCGTCGAGATCACAGCAACAAGGACACCATTACGGATACAGAGGTACTACTAATATCCTCCATTGAAAAGTACCAAGCACATGCCTCGTGAAATTATTATTAATATGTTTGATATTTTGATGGTTGTTCAGGTCTTCCGTCCGGAGATGGACGAAAAATCCCAAGTGGGTACGGGCAGCATTATGGCCAGGGCGGTGCCGGGTGGAGCGGTGGGAGGGGAGGCTTGGACATGCCGAATCTCCAAACCCTGGGACTCGGGGGTGGTGCTGCTGGTGGCCAAGGAGGGCAAGGCATGTCCAATCAGATGGGGTTAAATACTCTCAACCTCGGAATGCCAATGAATCCAGCAATCGTGGCGGCTGCTTTGAACCAGGTGAACACCAACACAATGATCAGTTGGGGTTGCTGTTTACGTATGCAATGATTAAACGATGTATGTTTATTTGCAGGCTGGTTGGGGCCTCGTTGGGAATATTCAGAGCGGGCAAGGAGGCACGGAGGGACCGCAAAGTTTCACCCATCCATCTGGATTTGGCCACGGCAATGCTCCCCCACCGCAGGGAACCGCTTCTCAGCAGCCGCCTGACAACTCGAACTTCATGGGGTGGGGCGGAGGGGAGTCCGGTCCGAACCCTGGGCCTCCAGCACAGCCACTGCCATCTTGGTCGCGGGAAGGGAAGAACTTCATGAAGTACAACATGTAGAACAAGGTCTCCCGCTTCTGAAGACGCATTTCAGTTACAAAACGGATTCCCTTTTCTCAAATTTTAAATTACGACGCCAATTTTATGAACGTCTCTGAGTCTCTGAAGGTGTGATTTTCCACGTTGAGACGCGCAGATTCACGAAGAGACAAAGAAGAGAGCACTGGACAGCTCGTTTGTTCCCAGTTTTTCTTTTTTCTAAAGGATTTGGTCTCACAGGGAACGCCTCATCTGTCCTCACGGTTGCTTGGTTTGCGTTTGCTATGCAGTCAAGAACCAAAGATTAAATTATACGGACACGAAACTCTGTCTTCAACCCCTGAACCTTCGGAATTGGAAGTCGGGATCTTGAAACCCTCGCGAGATGATATCTGCCTCGTTTTGTAGCTCTCCTGGCTGCTCAAAATCAGCCTTGTATTGCGAGCCATCGAATGTTCACTACGTCGAGGCGACGAAGTGCAAGTAGAGTCTTCAACCCGAATGGCAATGGACACGAGCCGAAACTTGCCAGCAGATTGGATGAAGACTTGCCCGAGCGGCGCAAGTGGGTGGTGGGGGTGGGAAGAATTCCGCAGTTCATTGAAGCCCGAGCTCGTGCAGCTGTGCGTGATAAAACGGTGGTTACAATTCATTCTTGGTGAAATCTATTTTGAAATTATTTAGTTGGATTCAATAAACTATCGAATCGACGTCAACTTCAGTTCTACCGATTCCACCTTAAATTATCTAAACGCAAATTGTCCAAACTGGATTTTGAAAAACTCATGTAAATTGTCCAATACTTACAAGAAGATGGCACAGGCTGTCCGTCGAGTTATCGGTTCAAAATTTTTATGATGGCACATGACCTCAAACCCCTAAAAGTGGTGTCAGTTCGCACAACGCCCAAAGGAACCCAAGTTAATGTAAAGTTATTGCTTATTCTTTCCAGGTAAGTGATTGGTTCGAGACTTCTGAATTCCCACTTTATTAGATTGAGATATTTTTTTGTGTGGCCGTACTTCCTCCTAGTGCGGCTGGGAAAGGACGGTATGCACTAACGGGTGTCTTTGGACTACAATTTTTTGTAATTAATAGGCCTTAGTCCCTAGGAAAATGGCTTGGACACAATAGAAAAATAATCCGTCGAGACTCGAAAACTTGAATTTCCCCGGAGCCGGGTGAAGTCTGACCTTCGATTTTTCAAATTTTTCCTCGGCGGTGCTATCGGGTCTTGGTGTTCCCCATAAAATAGCCACTTAGTGCATACCGTCCTTTATGTTATAAAAAACCCCGAAAACCCGTTATATCCCGAAAAAGATCTTGTACTATGGTATGAATCCAATTAAGTTGAGAATGTGGAAAGAATTTTTCTTCTCTTTTTGAGAGCAGTTCGCATTTGAAATATTTTAACTAAGTCGTAAAAACTTAAAGTCGTTTGGCATTTTAATTGTTACGTAGTTGTATTTCCTTGTGATTTTATTGTTTTAAATTCTAACATGCTGCATTTTAGTAATTGGGAAGAAGCACTGAATATGGCAACTCTTTCAACTAATCCAAGGGTGGGAGAGTGCTTGTATAACGAGCGTATTCATACCGCTTCCACAAAGACGGCTTTGAGAAGATTTGGGTCTGCACTGAGGAGAGACATCGTGATTGCCGTGGCTGCCTGCACACTAGTGCCCACCTCCCGGAGAAGGCGAAACAATGAAGGTCATCAAGGGGCCTGACAGCCATAATCACGCACCTGACCCCGCATCCATTGAAAAGAGGCAAGTTGTGAAGAAGGCTGCTGCCTCAACCGAATCCACGGCCTCCGTTGTTGCGACTGCACTAGAGGGAAATCTGTGGCCTGCCTCGGTAAGCCCAAGCCTAAAGAAGGGTTGACTTTCCCTTTCACCACTCTCTCTCTCAATTTCACCACTTTCACTATTGTTGCTGCGACCAAGACTAACAATCTACTTTCACCACTTTCTCGTTTCTCCACCAAGTTCATAGCGTCATTCCAAGCAAAGTTCCTTAGATCATAACACTGAAACGCAGTGTGAATGCTCAGCTGTGGAACTCGTTCAAAAGTGGAAAAAGCCATTTATGGTGGATGAAGAGATCGACTCGAACTCCTAAGCAGCTGCTGAATTTAACTAACAGTAGTCAAGGAAATTCGACAGTTTCGTTAAGAGTCAATAGAACCGAGCGTTCACGAGATGCACTTGCACCAATTTATTGCTTTAACGCGCTGGAAATCCCCGCAGTCCAATTGACTCCTGAACTTTTGAACTGTGGACCTGGACTGAGTTCGCGTAATTTTATGACGGGCTTAATTAATTTTTTTGTTCAGATTTCGGATTTCACCACTTGTGTGTCTGAATTGTGAATTCTGACGCGTCGGGTGGAAATGACAATTGGCAAATGACTGATAAGACTGCAGATTGGTTCAGGCTCTGGGATCTTTACTGGTAAGTAGCCAGCCCAGAAGGTTAGGAAGAATTAGAACTGTGTCAACGTTGCGGATCACGAAGCGGACGTGGTGGGTCGCCGTCGCACCGGGGCCGGGTGTGAGAATGAGAATCAAGAGCAGGTGAGCTTTCGTTTCCATTGCAGAATGTAAATGTTGGGTCCATATCAGCATCGACGTAAACCCACAAGATATCAAAAGAAACAATTGTGATTATCAGCACTTTGCAAGCATTCGTGAGAGATCTCTGCTGTCACAAATCATGAATCAATTTTTTCAGATTTCCAAATCTTCTGCACGGGAAAGTAGGAAAGGTTCATAATTCCATTATAAGAATTGCAATTTAGATTTCGAGTAAACTGACTTTTGATTCCAGATTTATGAGTATTTCAGAATTCATTTCCCATCGAGTGAAATTAGTAGATTGATCGTATTGGAAACCAGAAATCCATAGCAACTTGGAGTTCCTTTCTTCTTGAAAACATACGTTTTTCCATGGATTCTAATGGCAATAGGTTGGGCAGCCTTCCAGAACATACGGGTCCGCCTCCGTCCGTGCCCCCGACGCGCCTTGTCAATGACCTTCCGGCTAAGCGTGTGCAATGCCGTCATTTTATGGATTGCAAGACTTTGAATTGCAAGCAACAATCCCGCAATGACACCACAAAATGCTGCTGTCCATGGAACTTGAAATCCGAGGTATTTGATGAATGCTGTGGCCACAATGATTGAATTCAGTGACAGGAGTACGACACTGCTTGTCACGCAAATATCGACCCATGCTGAGTGGGCACGATGGCTTAGAATCATGAGTGAACTGTAACAGAGCCAGGCACGTGCCTTTGTCCGAACACCGGGACTCAGAATTCGGAGAAGGTGAAGCTTCACGATGGTCGCGAACTTGTCCAGGAGAACGGCATTGAATACTAACCCGGCTGGGGCATTGAGATTCTGAAAAGCTTCCAACACAGCCAGTGCCACAACGAGAGCCTTGTTACCAGTATCAATGGTTGGAAACTGTGTCAGGAGGTTGCCAGCATCAACAAGTGGCCCAATAAACATGCCAATGGACACCAAGCACGCGATTCGTGTGCCATAGTGCACGAGCAGTAGAGTCTTCCTGCTTTCGAGTAGCACCCGCTTTCGATCAAGCCCGGGGTTCCGTTCCATGTCCAAAATCAAGTTGGTGGTGGCCAGGACCTGGTCCCGCTTCACAACATTGTTGACCACAAAGCAGTACTGAAGAATGGAGAAGGAGAGTGCGTACAAGTGGAAGCCCACTTGCAGTGTTGACAATGTTCCCCAAGCCCAGATGAAAGCATAGCCAGCTTTCCATGCTCGGTAGATGAAATCGACGAAAATGTTGACGTACCAACACCAACAGTCACGGTTGGTCATGCGAATACCGTTTCGTGAAGCTGTGGTCCATGTGAATGGCATGGACTTGCAAATATTCCCGTAATCCATGGCCAGCTGCAGAATGTGAAGTGGGTCGCCAACACCAGCCCCGCGGCGAGGTATCAAGTATGCGTAAATGTAGCCGAGAATGCGCCTCATAACGGACATAAGACTTGCCATCTTTACAGCCAAGAACCGTTGTAGCAAATGTTACGTACCTCCGTGGCAATCAATCACAACAGTGCACTGAATAAATGAAAGTGGGTCGCAAATGTACTCGAAATGATTGTCAAGGCCAAGACCAAGTGAATGCCATCAAATTAAGTTTCTAATTATTATTTTATTACCCCAAGACTTTCTAATTTCTGGGAAATTTCTAACTTTACAGAGACCGAGTGGGTGCTGAATTGAAGCTATAGGCTTTTGAATTGTTTGGCGTATTAAATTCGAAAAATTTGAGTTTTAGAAAATGTTGTAATTTTTAAACAAGCCGAAGGTGCGCAATTATCCAACATCCTCTCCTAGTCCGTCAAGTTTGGGATAATTTGAAGTATTTCGGATTTGACAAATAAAATGACCAGACATATTTAATGGAATATTGTGAATTATTACGATCTAAGTTGTCCGGGAGCATTTTGCAGTCGAATCAGCAACACTGGACAGTGTACAATAACAGCAAACAAGCTTTACAATTACTCCCAACCTCTGACGAACGAGACTACGACTCCTGGTCCTATGATCGTGAATCACGGCTCTGCAATGTCCATCACTGAACAAACCCATCTGCCAATCAATTTTAGAGTTTAGATGCTACCCAAATGTTTGTCCAAATTTGTTGGACAAAAGGGGAAGCCAAGTCCGTGTTTGTCATTTTGGTTGTGGGTCCAAACTTCTTACTAAGGTTGGGCAAAGCTTGCTTGAGGTTTCTCCATGATTTCATGGCCTTTCTTGTTTATAACATAAGGCGATCTTTACACCAGCAATGCCCGACAGATTTATACCCGCCACCGCCTTGGCGCCATGAACAGGAGGTCGATAAAACCGCATTTTCACACATGTGTCGGCAGGGCAGGTAAACTAAATGAACATATAAAAGCCATAAATTCATCAAATCGTACAAATCTTTTGCCTTCTCCTTACTAAAACAGCTCATCCCCGTAACGGTCGTACTCAACGCTCCACACGGTGGCTACTTTATGGTTCAGTTATGTGACCGCTTACCTGAGACAGAAGACTGTTTCCGTAATCTTGTACTTGGTATTCGTTGGCCGTTCTTACTCGATGACCCAGATTTCTATCTTGGAATGGAAATCAAGACAACTGCCCAACTTCCTGCGGGTGTGACTTGTGAGAGGTGTGTACTCCGTACACATTACAGAGGTGCGCAGCAGTGGGGGCCATGTGATGATGCGTTCGGGTGTATGTGCGATCCAGGATGTTTTTGCGGGGGCAAGGCTGCTCTGCACAATAGATATTTAGAAGTTGTTCAGATATTAGAATAGTGGCATAATCATAATAGCAAACACAACATTCCATTGTCTTCCGTAATAATAAATACCGAATATTCTTTGATGCATACAAGCAAAATGAATAAATATCATTCAAGGAAGCTCTTCCCACCACTGCGTCGTTTTTGTCCACCGGTAACGCCTAACCGTTACCACGTGTCCTGTGCATGCGCATGTCCATTCGATCACCGTAATCACCCCGTAACCCCCAACCCGGACCCTAGCACCACAAGAAAAAGAACTATATCCCATAAACTTAACCCCAGCACCGAATAGTCGCCAAGCGCAGTCTCCGATGAAGGTGTTCATTTGGCAGTCAGAGATCGTCTACTTTTTCGCAACGTCCCTCGGTCTCCGCTATCCGCAACCTCGGGTTATTGAAGTGATTCAATAACTCTGAACACAGTGTCACGAATGCAGAGCCACAGCGCTTCTCACCGTCCAACGCCGGCTCACGGAGTCTACCGCAGTTGGGGCTGCGAAATGCAAAAAAAAGAGGAATCTTATGGCCGGCTGTGAATGAAATGAGGGTTCTTCAATTCCCAACTTGCATATGTCTTATGTTCTAAAATAAAACTAAACTTATTTGAGTGGCATAACACGGAGCTGGGGCCAGTCATTTGAAAATTAAATTGCATACTGCTATTTCAGCTAATTCAACTACAACGGTGGATATAGGCATTCACAAGACTAATTCCCCTTTACTAATCCCTGTTCGTGGTTCTTCCTCGATTTCTAGACTACGTTTCTACGGGGATCAGGTCATTTGCCCGACAATCACTTGCCCGACAAGTCATTTGCCCGACACCATTTGCCCGACAAGCCATTTGCCCGACAGGTACATTTGCCCGACAAGTCAATTACCCGACAACTCATTTGCCCGACTAGTTATTAAAACTTGAATTTGCGGTAATTGAGGATAAATACTGACACACTTAATTGATTTATTTTAATAAAAAAAAAATTTTTAAATATTGATCAAAAAAACTAAATTATAGAAAAACCTTGCCAAGAAATTAGATTGTCATTTCTGACTGAGCGTGTTAATATTCTGTCGATAATTCTATAGAAAGATGCTGCACACAGATGTCCTAATGAAGGAATGATATATTAATACTCGATTTTCAATTCTCGATAGCTTTCCGTTTGTTTTGCTCAGTTGTGTAGTAAGTTCTAGTGATTACGGACTGTTCTTTTTTTCAATTTTCGATAGTTTTGCATTTGTGACTCAGCTGTGCAATGAATACCAGTGATTATGGACTCTTCTTTCTTTTCAATTCGAGATAGTTTTCCGTTTGTGGCTCAGTTGTGCTGTGAGTTTCAGCAAGGACGGTCTATTCTTTCTTTTCAATTTTCGATAGCTTTCCGTTTGTGTAGGTCAGTTGTACTGTGAGTTCCAGCAAGAACGGTCTGTTCTTTCTTTTCAATTTGCGATAGTTTTCTGTTTGTGTAGGTCAGTTGTTCTCTGAATTCCAGCAAGGACGGACTGTTGTTTCTTTTCACTTTTCGATAGTTTTGAGTTTGTGTGGCTCATTTTTGCTGTAATTCCAGCGAGGACGGACCCTTCTTTCGGATCTCTGTAAGTTCAACTATTTATTATTTTTTAAAATGACGCAAGTGTGTAAACTCGTACCATCTACGAGAGGTCACCCAAAGCTAGTTGTTGACGGTTTTTTTAATGTGTAAGGACAAAAATAGAGATGATTTGTATTACTGGTGTTGCGAGAAGAGGAAATCATTGAAGTGTGGCGGGTATGCTACCACCGTTTTTGTTGATGGACAACATAGGCTTCGTTGTACGAAGGAACATAATCATGCTCCTGAAGCTTCTCGGAAAGATACTGCTGTCGCACGGAATAACATTAAAAGAAAAGCTCATGAGACACATGCCGGCCCAAATTATTCAGGATGAAACCAACGCGGTTCCCGGACCAAGTCAGCCATCAATGCCAAGTCGCGATGCGCTTCGTCAAATAATTAAAAGAGCCCGTAAACAAGATATGCCCACACAACCAACTTCTTTGGACAGTATCGATGTTCCTTTAGCACTTAGAAATATTGACATCGAAGTTTTTTTGGTTAAAGACTCATCCTTTGACGGCGAACGAATACTTCTGTTCACAACCTCATCAAATGTTGCACTATTGACAGAGTCAATGTATTGGATTATGGATGGCACTTTCAAAACAGTCCCAACGCTATTTCATCAATTGTATTCAATTCATGGGATGGTTGGGACTGGGGAAAATGCCAAAGTTTTGCCTCTTGTATACGCTTTGATGACCAGTAAATCAGAGGAATGTTACATTCGTCTTTTCCAGGATTTTAATGACTTTGCTGCTGCGAATAACCACCAATTGAATCCTCGGTTCATCCTTACTGACTTTGAGAAAGCAGCAATTAATGCTTCCAAACGTGAATTCCCTGATGCTACAAATGAAGGATGTCTTTTTCACCTCGGACAAAATGTATGGCGTCGTATCCAAGCTGCATCCCTTAGCAAAAGGTATGGTGATGATGAAGAGTTCAGTTTGATTCTTCGTCATATCGTTGCTCTTGCATTTCTTCCTGCTTCAGAAATTCCAACTGCTTTTAATGAATTGAAGTCTCTTATTCCTAATGAAGCATCTGAGGTGACGCAGTGGTTCGAGGATAATTATGTTCATGGCAGAGTTAGACGAACCATGAGAAATGGAAATGTTAGCCGCACGTCTCCCTTATTTCCTCCAGAGTTTTGATCAGTCTTTGAACAAATAAATCTTGGAATTCCAAGAACCCAAAATCGAGTTGAAGCGTGGCACCGACGATTCGAGACACTTGTTGGAAAATCTCATGTGGCGGTCTATACAATCATTGATGAAATTAGAAAAGAGCAAATTCAAGTAAAGCGTAGGACGGAGGATATTATTCGTGGCAGAGCAGTTTCTCCAGCTCGCAAAGAGTACGCTGAGAGAAAAGCGCATTTCTGTAATTCTCAATGATCGAAGCAATCGATCAAATTTATCATTTTTACGTGGCATCGCTCATAACTTGGGGTTGTAAATTACATTCGCATATTCAAAAAGAAAAAATACCTAAACAATTAAAAAGATAAAATTCCTAAACAATTAAAAATAAAAATTACCCACCTAAACAATTAAAAAGATAAAATAAAAAATTTTTTGGGATCAGAATCTTGCCACGTCCACGTCGTTGATCCTGGGTAACGCAGAGAGCAAGACCTATTAAATCTTAATTCGTCGGGCACATGACTTGTCGGGCAAATGGTGTCGGGCAAGTGATTGTCGGGCAAACGTACCAGACCCGTTTCTACGTATGCATGAAATTAATTTTTTTCAACACCAACTAGCAGTAAAGTCAATCCGTGAATCGCCAACTGGATTAAGTTATTTCAGCTGACCAGGATAAACTGAATTCTTTTTCACGTGCATGAGGAAAGGGCAACGTGTTAATTTAATAATTTTAAACATGTGAGACGTGTTGTGAATTGAAGTCCGGCTTGAACATGACAGTGCTGATAAACTTATTTGACTGTCTAATTCCATGTTTGATTCATGAATGCGAACATAAAACATGCTTTATTTAATTTTTCAATTTTCTATTATCTCTTTGTATTACAATGTATTCTACTGCATGAATGATCGTGAGTGATAATACGTAATCAAGTACACAATGTTGAACCTAATGAAGCAGGCGGAAAATATGAATTTGGACAACGATCTTGCCTTCTTTGTCTGACAAGTCGCCTTGTCCAAGCATTTTTCAACCTTTCGCATGTCCACTGAAATATGTTCGGCTCGTGTGGCATTGGGGGCGCGTAGAATTCTTGGCGGTTAGCGGCCGCGCTCCCGACAACACATGTCAACCTAGTTCGCGTGTGCTGCGCTGACGACTTAGGAGTAAGCCCTAACCCGCTCCGTTGCCTGAATTTTCGACGACGACCCCAAAGACGAAGCATGCGAAGAGACGTCGATGGTTACCAAGCATGAGATTATTGGGAGGTCATCATTGATTGATGAAACGAAGGTTGAGAGCCGAAACAGTCGGAACTCCAATTGCGACTCTCTCAAGGCACGCGATTTTATCGATCCAGAGCGGCAGCCATGAAATTATTATGAGGGCACAAGGGATGTAAATACAAGCCAGAAAGTAGACAATTTACCTTGACAACACGATAGAACACGACACGGATTCAAATCCGCCATTTGTCTCATGACCAGCTGTTGATGGCGCTCTTAAGCTTTCACGAATGCAAAACAAATAGCAATTCATGAAGCAATATAAACAGCAGTTCGGAAAATAAAAGACACAGACAGAAAGGGTGACCCTGTGAACACATTTAGATGTACTAATAAGAATTCGTTTCGCCAGGTGGTGGGATTCATTGGAAAGCCACCTATTCAGCAGAGTACCTCATAAGACAGACGGACTTGACCGAATTTTTTAAACTGGTGTAGAAGTAAATATCCATCTCTTGTACTGGATAGCCTTTAGGTACAGAAGGACAGTGTTATTATACTATTATTACTTATCTTGAAGTGAGTAATCGGTAAGTACAAAAGGGCCCTTATTTATCAAAGGGCTGCATGAGTAATGGTTCAAAAGTGTAAGCTTAGTCATAAGTTTTCTGATTCATTCCGGATTAAGATTAAACTATCGTACTTTGACTGACTCATTCGTTGACCCTTTCCTTTCTTGAAATAGCTTGTAGATAATACACATTCATTGTAAAGGCTATAAAAGCCCCTTCATGTTCAATAAAGAC